>BSBK01002085.1:247500-287500 GCA_027943335.1 Chamaecyparis obtusa | reverse complement strand
TACTTGATAGACTTGATGATATTGAAGCTAGGAACAATGTTCTCGATGGGGGAGAAAATGCTAATGTTGTTCAAGTTCCTAATGCAAACCCGGTTGTAGCTGAGAATCCTGTCGCAAGGGCTCAGTTGAAGGACCTTTCTAAGTTCAAAGGACCTATCTTTTATGGAACTAAGGAAGGTACCGATGCTGAAGCATGGCTGCTAAACATCGAAAGATGTTTCATACTAAATGATTATCAAAGTAATGTTAGAGTTTGCTAGACTGTCATGCAGCTCAGATCCTTTGCTTCCATATGGTGGAACATGGAACTTGAGCGTCTTGGAGTCAACATCTCTCAAGTCACTTGGGAATTGTTTGTTGAAAGGTTCCATGAGAGGTTCATGTCAGAATACTGGTAGCAGGCCAGATCTGAGGAATTTTTTAATATCTCTCAAGGTAATGCTACAGTGGATATGTATGAGAGGAGATTCTTTGAGTTGAAGAAGTACTCTGGTTGGGCTAAACATGAAAAGCCATTAGTACAACATTTTATTAGGGGATTAAATCCCAAAATTGGAGAAGAAGTTTGTACTTTCAAGCCTAAAACTATGCAAGAAGCCTCTAATCAAGCTAAATTGACTAAGATGAAGTCAGGTTTTAGTGGAGGTGCGATCAAGAGTGCAGTGAATCCTCTTGTTCAGAATAGTAGCAAGAACCAAAAATTTTCCCAAGGCAATTCAAGGGCAGCATCAGATGGTCCTAGTGGCAGGTTTATGAAAAGGAAGTTTGGAAAGTTCTCTAAGTCTAACAAGAGTTTCAAAGTACCTGAGTAGCCCAAATCCTTTTTGTCTTCACAAAGTGGACAGTAGAGCAATGTATCTCCTCCAGCAAACTCAATGCAGCATAAGAGTATCAAGAGAGGGGCAAAATGTTACCATTGTGGGCAGTTGGGTCATTTTTAGTGGAATTGTCCCCTTCATGGCAACAACCAAGGCAGATCTAGAGCAGCTGGTTTTGAGGTCACTATAGGTGATTCTGGAAGAAACCATCGTATATTCACTACCGTAGATCAAAGGCAAGCTGATCATCAGAATACCATAATTGAAACTAAAGGTAATTGCCAAGGTAAGAAAATTTCCATTTTGTTCGATTCTGGGGCCACCAACTCATTTATTTCTTCAAATCTAGTTAAACAATGTGGTATTCCTGTGAATAAAGCTGAGTTGGCATGGCAAGTTGAGTTGGCATCAGGATCTAAGGTAGAAACAGGGTTAGTGGTTGTAGATTGTAAGATACAACTTAAGGATTTTACTACTTCAGTTAGCCTTAGAGTTATTCCTTTGGGTTCGTATGATGTTATTTTAGGAATGGATTGGCTAGATCAGCATTCAGCTATCATTGATTGCAAAGAAAAGATCATCAGATGTATTGATGATTTTGGAATAGCCAAGTACATTTCAGGTATTAAGTGACCCATTTCTATTAGAACCATTTCTGCCAAGCAACTCAAGAAGTGCTTGCGTATGGGATGCAAACTATTTGCTGTTTCTATCAATGATTTTGATGAACCAGTTTAAATCATCCAGTTTTGAAGGAGTTTTCAGATATCTTTGTTACAGAAATTCTGGGAATTCCTCCTAAAAGAGAAATTGATTTCAGGATTGATCTTTTGCCTGGTACTGAGCCTATTTCTAAGACTCCTTACCAAATGACCACTCAAGAGTTAGTGGAACTGAAGGTTCAACTTGAGGAATTGCTTGAAAAAGGGCTCATAAGACCTAGTGTCTCACCTTGGGGAGCACCTGTTATCTTTGTCAAAAAGAAGGATGGTTCTTTAAGGCTATGCATAGACTTTAGGCAGATGAATAAAGTGACCATCAGGAATAGATATCCTTTGCCATGCATCGATGACTTGTTTGATCAAGTGAAGGGTGCTAAGGTGTTTTCCAAAATTGATCTCAAATCTAGATACCATCAACTAAGGATTCAAGAAGCTGATATCCACAAGACAACTTTTCGTACTAGATATGGGCATTATGAATTCATAGTAGTGTCTTTTTGACTAACAAATGCACCATCAGTTTTCATGAGCCTTATGCATGGTGTATTCAAAACTTTCCTAGACAAGTTTGTCATGGTGTTTCTAGATGACATCCTTGTGTATTCGGATTCCTTTGAAGGGCATGAGTAGCATTTGAGACTAGTTTTTGAATGTCTCCGGGGGAACCAGCGTTTTGCCAATCTCGAGAAGTGTGAGTTTTTCAAAATGGAGATTTTCTATCTTGGTCATATTATCATAGGAGAGGGTATAGTTGTGGATCCGACCAAGATTAGGGCAATTGTTGAATGGACAGTGCCTACCAATGTCTCGGAAGTGTGAAGCTTCATGGGATTAGCTAGCTACTATAGAAGATTTATAGCTAATTTCTCTCGAATAGCTCATCCCATCACATCACTTCAGAGAAAGGGAAAGAAATTCCTTTGGACAGAGGAGTGCGAAGCAGCATTTCAGCATCTCAAGGAATGCTTAACTAGTGCACCAGTGTTAGCAGTACCTGATCCATCCAAGGCATTTGTGGTTTGTACGGATGCTTCATTGGATGGAATAGGAGTAGTGTTGATGCAGGATGGTAGAGTCATTGCTTATGAATCCAGGAAATTGAAGGATCATGAAGTCAACTATCCTACGCATGATTTGGAGCTTGCAGCTGTAATGCATGCATTGACCAAATGGAGACATTTCTTACTGGGTCAACATTTTGAGTTGCATACAGATCATAGAAGTCTTCAATATTTATTCACACAACCCAATCTTAATGCTTGTCAGTGTAGATGGATGGAGTTTTTGTGTGAATATGATTTCATAGTGAAATATGTACAGGGTAAGGAAAACAAAGTGGCTGATGCACTTAGCAAAAGATGTCATGAACTTTATTCATTAACCCTCACAGTGGATCTTAAGGATAGGATACTTCAGAACTTATCTTTGGATCCTTGGTTCTTGGATGTCAAAGCAGTGATTGATAGTGGCAGTCTGTTAGAGGGTCATTTTGGGGGCTACTCTATCAGCACTGATGGACTCATGAGGTACCGAGGTAGTGTTTATGTGCCAGAGATTGGGGATCTTCGGGATCTAGTTATGATTGAAGCACATAAGGCACCATATTCAGCACATCTCAATGTGAAGAAGATGCATGCCGATCTCAGACAGTACTATTACTAGCCAGGCATGAAGAGGGATATTGCAGACTTTGTGGCTAGATGTTTGGAATGTTAGAGAGTGAAGGCGGAGCATCAACATCCAGCGGGATTGTTGCAGTCTCATAGTGTACCGAAATGGAAATGGGATACCATATCCATTGACTTCATAGTGGGGTTACCACTTACAGCCAGGTGTCATGATGCAATCATGGTTGTAGTTGATCAGTTAACTAAAGTTGCCCATTTCATTCTAGTAAGGTCTTCTTACAATGATGCATATATAGCACAGATATACATGGAGCAAGTTGTCCGGTTACATGGTATTCCTAGGAAGATCATATCTGATAGGGATTCAGTCTTTACATCTTCACTTTGGAGATCTATGCAGCGAGAATTGGGTACTCAGCTAAATTTTAGTTCAGCATATCATCCCGAGACTGACGGACAGACTGAGCGTGTCAACCAGGTATTGGAAGACATGCTTAGGATGTATGTTATGGACAGACAGAGCAAGTGGGAAGAGTATCTTCACCTTGTAGAGTTCGCATACAACAATGGATATCATAGCTCTATTGGTATGGCTCCTTTTGAGGCTCTGTATAGGAGACCATGTAGAACACCCTTGAGCTGGGATAATCTTGAGGACAGAATTGTTCTAGGTCTTGAGATGCTTCAAAACTTGGAGTAGCAGGTAAAACGTGTCAGAGAACATCTTTCCACAGCACAGGACAGGTAGAAGAAATATGTTAATCTGCATAGGATTGAGTGTCAATTTGAGGTTAGGGACAAGGTATTTCTTCAGGTTAGACCTTGGAAGAGTCCTATTAGGTATGGTAAGGGATCTAAACTATCTCCACAGTTTGTGGGACTGTTTGAGATCTTGGAACGTGTTGGTCCAGTTGCTTACAGACTTGCCTTGCCTCCCAATCTTTCATGAATCCATGATGTATTCCATGTATTTATGTTGAGGAAGTATATTCTTGACATTGCTCACGTTCTGAATTGGAATGATTTACAGGTGGTAGATGGTCAACTGATGCTAGAACCAGTGCAGATTATCCAGCAAAGAGAACTAAACCTTAGAGGTCGCAAGGTCGAGCAGGTAAAAGTCTTATGGGATCTTAGTGATGACACATTTGTTACATGGGAAGATATAGGGGTAATGAATGCAGCACATCCTCACTTGTTTACAGGCTTCCAGGAGTAAGCCTAGTTTGATGGGGGAGGGTGTCATGCCCCTATCTGCTTCTGGCTTGGTTTTTGATTCTGCATCTTTATTTAGTTCTTTTAGGGTGGATTTATGTCTTGGTTCGGATTTGTTTTTTTTGTTCAGACTCTTTTGGTTGTGAGTTGGATTATAGCTTTGTTTAAACTTTGATTTATATCTTTGACAGAATATGGATATTTAACTTGACAGTTAGTTGTTAATCTTTTGTTAGATTATGGCATTGGATTTATTTGATTTAATTAAATAGTTGCAGATACTGTGCTTTCTGAACTATTGATTTTCTCTGATTATTTAAGGTATTTGGGAGATGATTGTCTATAAGTTTAAACAAACTCATTCTTGAATTGGAAAAGAATTTCTATGCTGCTATTAAGATTCCAATAATGTGATTTTCGATGATATGTAGTCTGTATTTGTTAAGGAAAAATATGGTTAATTATATGGTTAGTGTTAGTGGTTAAAATGATTTTATTATGTTAATGTTAATTGTTAAATGGAAATTGAAATTTAAAGGAAAATAAATTAGTAAAATGTTAGAATGAATTAGTAGTTATTCTAACATTTTATGTGATTATGTTAGACAGGCTTAAGGTTAGTAAATTCTCTAACCTAGGCTTTGGGCTAAGAAATATTTCCTAAGGTTTTCGTGACCTATGATCTAATGTGGCTATGACTTACTAATCTCATTTTGCTAAGATATTTGTGTTGCTTTGTTTCGAATGTGCATTGGGATTTGATTGTTATATGCATATGCGGTTTAATTATGAGCATGTGTAATTGGGAGTTCTTGGTAAGTACGTGTACTGCGGTGACAACTGTCGCATTGTTTAGTGAAAGTGGCAGTGAAAGATAAGTTTGAAATTTAATGCAGCTATGGCATGCATATGGGAATTGAATAACTTTAGTTTGTTGTCGGTCATTTGCATTAGCAAGGTTTTCTCTGTTATGAGGTAATGTGTTTGATGCCTGGAAAGGTTGTGAAAATGGGGTTGTTCTGTTCAGCTTGGAGGGAAAAATGGTTGTATACCTGGGCATTATTAATGGGATTCTTCATTATGTATGTCACAGTTCTATTTTTGTTCTTGGAGCTTATTATTTGGAAGCACTATTCAGTTTTTGTGCTTGTGAAACGAGCTCTGTCATGGTGTGCTCTGTTTCATTGCTTGGTTCTTGGATTTTTTTGGTGGGTTTAGCTTTGCTGCTGAGCAAAGGGCTTGGATATTTGGTGTAGCTCACCAGTTGGGAGCGAGGTCTTTGGTTTCAACTTTCAGGTTTCAGAACACCCCCACTCTGTAATAAAGGCAAGGGCATTCTCTAACTCAACTCTTGCTTTATTTATAAATTTGGTTTATAAAATTTCATTAAAAATAGTTTTTATTCGTATAATGTATTGTATTAGGAATGTTCGTGTGTTCTATGGAAATATCTTTTGAAATGTTTGATTATGAACATGGTAGTGTTTACGTTCACTATTTGATATTTGGGATTTCGATTGTGAAGTTTTCGGTTCAGTAAATTAGAAGTATTGTTTAGGGTTTGTTGAATTCGGTGATACTGTATTGTAGGAATATGTGGATGTGGGGTTTCCTGGGCTTTGGGGAGCAATATGTGTTTCTCTTTTCGAGTATGATATTGTGATTCCGGTCAAGGGAACTGTAGTGTGTGTTTTAGGGAGTAACATTCAGGAGTTAGGACTGTAAAGTTTTTGCATCTATGTGATTAATTTTACCGAGCTTCTAGAATGTTAATTTGCATTTCAGGATTAGACTGTTATAGTGTTGGTATTGGGTCTTGTCGCTAGGTATTTGGGTGTCGAGACTTCTAAGTTATTGTGTTCTCTATTTTGTGTGGTTATCGGGTTCTGTGGATTCTTGGGTTTGGCTTAGTGTTGTTACCATTGTGAAAAAAGGTTTTTTTATCGACCTTGGAACAATATGTGATTTCGTAACTTGTTTCCGACTTCATATTTCTAATTTTATAACTGTTCCTGTGAGTAATAACAGTTAATGTTATCCAGTTGCTTACTGTTGAGTATTGTAGTTGATTTACTAGTTTTGTCGAGCCTTGGAATGAGAAATTCTGTTGTGTCATGGTTTGAGGCTTGCAAGGGATTTTTCTCTGTCTAGGAGCCTATAGTATTGGTTTTGAGAGTTGAGAGATTCGGTTACCATGAAGTTATGTTGAGGACAGTCATCGTATAACTGTGTATCGGTCTCTAGTGTTAGTTGTTCTTATGTTCGTCGATAGTTTATGCTCTAGAAAGAGGGGATTAAGTTCTGGTTATAATATACAACAGTTGTTGCTATATAGGATAGGTTGGGTCTGTTGTGATCTTTCATTAGGAATCGGGTTCTGTTAGATGAAGTGTTGTAGCAGAGTATGGAATATAGCTATTATTTTTTTTTTTTTTTGGTATTCTCAGTTATTATGGGGTCTATAATGGAAGCCTCTGCAGTCACATTGTTTACTTTTGTAGATTTGGTTATGGTTTTGGTCTGCAGGCTATTTGATAGTTATTGTAGTAGTAGATTTTCTGTCTGTGGGATAATTGGTGTGGTAACAGTAATTGATAATTCATGTTTTGAATGGGTTATCTGATTGTATGTTTTCTGATAGAATTACAATTATGTTGTAGTGCTTTGAATTCTATATAATTTCAAGGGTACATAAATATATATATATATATACATATATATATATATATGTATATATATGTATGTATATATGTATATACATATATACATATATATATATACATATATATACATATATATATATATATATACATATATACATACATATATATACATATATATATATATATGTATATATATGTATATATATATATATATATATATATGTATATATATGTATGTATATATGTATATATATATATATATATGTATATATATATATATATATATATATATATATATATATATATATATATATATATATATATATATATATATATATGTATATATATGTATGTATATATATATATATATATGTATGTATGTATATACTCATACCGTGAGTGTATATACATATGTATATATATGTGTGTACGCTTATAAGTATGTACATATATATATATATATATATATATATATATATATATATATATATATATATATATATATATATATTTGTAGGAACATATATGTATATATGTATATACACATACCGTGAGTGTATATACATATGTATATATATGTGTGTACGCCTACAAGTATGTACATATGTGATTTGTAATAGTGATGATAGAATTGAAATAAGGGCATTTTTATATGGGTGGTAAATATGTAGGTAATGTGTAATTCTGCATTAAACATTAGTATATGAATTTGATTGTTAACTTTCCATGGATTTACAAATAACTTTGTTAGTTAGAATGTGATAGCTTAATGGAATTGATTTTTTAGTGTTAATTGTATCGGTCAGTTGACAATAAAATTTGATATTTTAATTATCAATTATAATATTGCAATTTGATGTTAGGAATTGGATATTATTGTTACTTGTGTTTTCTAAGGATTGTATTGGAAATTTTTGCTTTAGTTATTCTTTCAGTTGATGAAAAGAAGATGCTTTGCTGTGGTTATTTTGAAAAGTGGTTTCATGGATGTATGTGGTTATTTTAAAATGATGATTCAGTATTAAGGATTTCAGTTATTAAGTAAACATTAATAGTTGAATTTGGTAATTCAGGTTCTATTATGGTTTAACTATTATTGGTAGTATGAAGTGTTTTGAGATAATGCAAGTGTGATCCTTAGTATGGGAAACTGACTTTTGTCTAGAGCCTAAGGGTGAAAGAATATCTTTCAGTTATATTACTAAGTGATAATTTAATAATTCATGGGCTATGGGTTTCATTTAAAAAGATAAAATATGTTGCCCTGATTACTTGCACATGTTGGTGGAGTAAGGGAATGGATTTACCTTATTGCTTGTAAAGAATAAGGCTGGCATAATGAATTCTTAGAGTTTCCTATATGGTTACTGATCGTTGATTCTTATGTAGATACCCAAAGCTAGTGGATCATCACCTTGTCATTTTCTTTGCGAGTTTATTTATGTTGGAAATGAAATGAAGTACTTGTTTATTTCTGTTGAATAGAAATGAAATGCTTCCTGTCAATAATGAAATATGTCTATTTTATATGTATGGTTCAGTTTATTTTGTTAAGGTTCTAACCTGTATGATGCAGATGCTTTGGAGGTATTCTGTCATCTTAGTCTTTTTTACTAAGCCCTGTTTGTTTGTGGTTGTTTTCTATTTGGTGTTTTTTTTTCAGGATTCTAGATGAGGAAAATAATGTTTTTGGGGGAATGGTTAGCTGCTGTAAAGATTTATGGAAAATAGATTATTACCTGGTTACTTGTTATCAGAACAGTGCTTAGGATAGCTATGGGCAATTAGATACATTCTGGAACTTTTAGGAAGTATATAATAAATATTGAGTATATTGTTATTCTCTCATGTATTCAATTACCATGGATATTAAATGACTGATTAAGTCAATTGAGTTGTAATTCGATGCTAAGTTGTATCTTGTTTATATTAAAAAAATTGTTGTGATTTTTTCTGGTTAATTCATTTGGTTCACTTTTAGTTGTCATTTATTTAGTTTTTCGCATATGGGGTGTTACATTATAATAGTCAATCGGGTCAACGAGTGATGACTTATGGTCTTCGAAAGTTGGGTCACCTGAAATGGTAGAAAATGATTTTCCTTCAAAAATTTTGTTTGGGTTTCAAAAGTTATTTTGAGCCGACTTTGATGTAATTGTAAAATAAAATAATTCTAAGTTTGGTCAGCCTTGTTGGCTAAAAATTCTGGAACCTTCCCAGGCGGTGGAAAATTGCCTATATAAGGAAGGTCTGTAGTGTTGTCTTGGGCAGTTCGGGATAGTTCTGGGTAGTAGATCTAGGTAATAATTTGAGGCTTTGTCCTATAGAATATTGTAAGGGAATGTCCATGTGGCTTTGCATATTGTAATTTTGAAAGTTTGTAATTCCACATTTGTGGAGATAATAAGAAGCCAATTTTATGTTCTTGCATATTGTTGTTATTTCTCTATTTTTGTTATGTGTTTGTGGTATTAAGGGAACACCCTTCATCAATGATGTACTTCTCACATGAAACAATGAGATTAGAAAACCAATGCACACCCCAAAATGCAATGAAATAAATAACCCCCCAAAATAGATTATTTTGGAACTTTATATTTTGTGCATGTACAATTTCCACTTTCCAAAATGGACCAAAGTGGACTTCTGATTTCAATAATTACAGCTACAAAAATAAGGCTATAGTAGAATCAAACAAATAAGATACACGACCACTCAAGGATATAACAAATTACAAGTGTCATATATAGGCTAAGATAGACCAAATGCTAAAAGTACTATGTCCACACAAACTTTCTCCAAATTGATACCAAATCTACAAACTAGACAAAAAATCATGCACTTTTAAAAAAATGACACCTGAAAATGTGTCCATATGAGCCCGAACGAAGCCTCTGAAGTTGAAACAATTATGTTTTATAATTTCTAGAAAACATCAGGAATAGAGATCAGAAACCACTTGTATCATTGTGTAGATCATGAAATTATACCCCAAAACAAAAATAAAAAATGCTCAAAAAAAAGAGTCCAGATGACTAAGCTATCGTTGTTTGAAAATTGTTCTAAAATTATTATTTTTTAATCACCATATTCACACTTCCAAAATTTAAGTGGCTCTAGATTTGGCCTCAGATGTCCAATTTGGATGAAAAAAAAAATTGATTTAGGGGTTTTCAGACCTTCTCAATGTGATGTTAACCTTTGATTAACACTAGCAAGCTCTAATTTTAACCTGCAACAAAATTCTCTCCAAATGGGATATACAATGACACTCCTATGGCTCTGATACAATGTAAGAATTTTTCTAAGGAAAAGAGTGAAATGCCAAGATCTAGAAGTTCAATTGATAGCACAAGAGAGATACGAAAAATCATATGATCAATTGATTGATTCAATAATGATCAAATAATAATGGATACAATTGATATAATTGATAAATACAAAGTAGATGTGCCTAAATATAAAGGAAATGCATGATAACTAGGATATATGCAAATGATAACCTATCATCTACAGAAGGTGTAATCACATGTCCACTAAAGGTGAACCATCCTCCATTGTACAATGAAGTATGTGCAAACATGTGCAACAATGAGAGGATGATAATGTGATAGGAGAACTAAAGGTGGATCTCACACATAAAGTGGAAACTCTCTTACACCACGTGCTAAAATGAGATGCAAACTCCTATGTGTCTACATGACAACTAATATGAAAATGCATTACCCTAAATAAACTTAAGTAAAGTATAATTAAGAATATTTAATTACACCTGTTACTCAAAATTACAGCATACAACACAATAAGCATAAATAGGTAAAGATTGCACATTTGTAGGTCCAATTAATACTACCTTTTAAGTTTTGTTAATTGACATATCATTATTGCATTCATTTTTAGATTTCATTATTGTACTCTAAGTATTGATCACTTTTCAAATTTCAAAATTCATAATGGATCATTACATTGTGCATTCAAACTGAATGTAGTATACAAGTTTCTTTTCATATTTCATATTTCATATCAACAATAGAGTACAAATGTAGAATTGAAAACATGATTGAAGTATGGAATAGGGGTCCCATGCATTGCCTTGTTGTCAGTATGTTGTTAGCTGGTTGTCTGCCAGGTCCTAGGTCCTCAGGTCCAAGTCCTCAACTACATTTAGGTCTTTAGGGTTCATACATGCATGAGAGAGGAAAATGTGGTTAGATCCTATTAGATCTAAGCAATGCATGAAAATCAAATAACATAAAGTAACAATCAAGTTTTCAATGTTGCATATCAATCTGGTAAATTAAATGCAATAAGGAAATGTACATTCACACTCACTGCAAGGTAGTATTAAAGGGACTTTTTTTCTAAACATGAAACCTTTTACTATTAATGATCATTCTGGTGTATGTTGTCCTTTTTATTAACTAGGTATCTAAATTAAAGGGACTTAGTATTTAACTGAGAAACTTTTTTCAGAAGTTGCAGTACCTTGGTAGATTAGTGAACATAATGGTTTGAATATTGATTCATAAGTGTCATTTTGGCATTTTTATAAATTGTTTATTATGTTCACTAATCTAACAAGTTCAAAATGTTGTTGTTTGAGAGCTTAACATAATATTTTGCAGTATTTCCATCTGACTGGTTTTCACATTCAATCACATAAAAGAAATGTAGGACAAGCTAAAATTTCAAAGCAGAATGCCAGAGGTGTTCCAAATAGTCAAGATCAAATCACATAATGTAGTTTCATGATCACTGGTATTTCATCTTTGTTTCAAATTCAATAATATCACTTTTATTGTTGATTACAGAAAGAATGCCACAAAATTTAAAAGTATCATAAAATGTTCACCAAAATGTATCTTTGAGTGTCACGAGCCCGTGCTCGAACTTCATTGATAATATACAAACATTTTTTACATCTTATTGCATTCCTTTTGAATAAGTCAAATACAACATCAAAGGAGAACTGCATTCAATATCTGGTAATTTGTGCCATGACTATATTAGTGTTAATGAGACTTTTGAAGATATGGTTTCATATAATGCATAAATTACTGGTGTGAAACAGTGACTGTGTCATCAAGAGGGCACTTAAAATGATTGTGCTACAAAATTTCTAAGATATGAAACACATATGGTACATTTAACTGATTGGTGTGCTATTGTTCAATATTTCACAACCAAAATGAGGACTTTTACAACATACAGTATGACTGGTGTTTTGGGTTAAAGCAAAGTATAGCAACAGTAGGTTGAAAACAATGGCAAAATACATATGCATAATAGTTAAACATTTGTAGCTGAGCCTTATTAAAATTTCAAATTCAGCTAAATCAGCTAAAGAAGTTCATTTTAAACAGTGATGGTGCTACAAGAACTTTAATGCATATGTTGACAGTGAAGAAAAATCAGAGATACAAAGATGTACATGAATAAAACAACATATGAGACAATCAAAAGATAGATGAACTTATCTATATGTCCAAGGTAGCTTATGTATGTTCTTTATCTTTCAGTCATGCTTTATTCAGCTTGTAAAGCCATGAAGTTTATGACTGAAAGATGTCATGGTTTTAAAAAAATTGACACATCCTCCACATCTTTCAATCATAGCTTCGGTTTTGCTGAATTGGACTATAGTAAATCTTCACTTGGTGATATGCTGATCCAAATCTAGGCATCTTGATAAGATTCTCAAGTTGAGACTGAGAGATGCCTTAGCTAAATACTAAGAATCATATCTTAGTCCCAGCTTGAACCTTGCCAAGGAAACTGAAGGAGAACCTGGTAATAATGGAAGCTCGACATCAAGTTTGGTTGACTTGGTAAGAGTCTCAAACTGTCACAAGGAGATGTCAAATCTAATGCTAAATCCCATATCTCAGTGACAATTGGAGCATTTTCAAGTTAACAAAAGAGAACTCACAAAAGAGTTGAAGCCAGTCTCAGTTATGTCACTGTCAAAAATGCAGAGAACCCTCGTCAAGAGTGGTGAATAAATGTAAGTTTCAAGGGAAAATATGTAGTGGAAATGTATCAAAAGGGACTTACTAGTCAAAGCCATGACTGAATGTGAGCTTTAGTTCATAACCCACAAGCTGATATTCTCTATAAGTCACGACTCTATACATCCAGTCATGTTGGAGTAATCTTCAATCAAGCCATGAATTAATGAATAGAAGCTCAAGATCACGAAGGGGAGTTGACTGTAAAAAATCTACAGCCAAGCTTAAACATCACTTTTAGTCGAAGACCCACAAGCCCAAAATGCATTCATCAGTCATGGCTTCATACATATTCAAAGAATAAAGAAGCTATAGTTTTATACACCTAAAAATGGTCACCTAGACTATTAGCCCCTTGCTAGCATTTTTGCTAAAATGATCAATTGCTTATTCTTGATCAAATCCTAGTTCTGTCATTTATTTGATTATTTTCTATGGGCTAACTATCTTATCCCAAGTTTTTATTATTTAAAAGGAATTTCCTCCCCTTTTAATAAATAAAAAGCCCCCACTTTTCCTCTTATCCTAAGTTGCACAAATAAAGCATTATTCTTATTTTATAAAAAGGGAAAAAGCACTTTTTCTCTCATATGGACACAAAAGTCAACTCTTATTTTCCCATTGGAGGATATTTGTGCACATGGATTGCTCCTCTCTCAAGCTCCACCATTGATTAAATCTTTTGCCTCTTAATCTCCATGGTCCATTCCTTCTCATTTCCTTTAAAAGGAGAGCTCTCTTCTTCATTCTAGATCCTCAACTTTTTATGCTAATGTTATGTTGTAGGTTTTCTAGGTCACTTTGGAGCTTTTGGAGATTTGGAGCATTCTTGGCTTTTGCATCTCCATGTTATCATAGTTTCATTTCTTGCATTGTCATGGCATTCCTAGCTTCATACTTAGCTTAGTTTCCTTTATACTTTAGATTAATTCATCTAGCTTAACTAGGAGGCTTTGTAATACTTGTTCTTTTATTTCCATAGTTTAGCTTGCATATTCATCTTAATCTATCTTGCATTGCATTTCATTTGATTCTTGAGGATATTGGCATTCTTGCCCTTGGCTTCATTTGAATCTCCCATTGCATGGTTTACTAGTAAGGTTATTGGCTTAATAGCTCTAGCTGGGAGCATTCTTAAAAACCCTTGCACTCCATGCCTAGGGAGCTATGGATCAATTTTTGAGACCTCAATCTTGATTGTTCTTGAATGTAATGATTCATAGAAGTGTGACACAATTATAGCACACAACAGTCAGCCAATGATTTGTAATAGAAGGGAGCTCGAACCATTAGTCGCGGTTTTGATTTCAAGCGCAAGTTTTAGCTCACTACCAATGAAGGGAATATAAGCTGAGCTATTTGACTCAAATGTGTAGGCCTAAAAAGAACCAAGGATAAACATCATTTATAGGATAAATAAGAGATAGCATCACTAAATCTACAATAAATATATAGACATGGTAACTTACTAGTCTCGACATCAAGCAAAGTCAAGCACGAAGATGAATAACAAAATCAAAATGCTAGTTAACTGGAGAGGACCCGGGTTCTATATATGAAGCCCTCGGTGTGAATTTGATGCCAGAGAAGTAGAATGACAAAGAATTTGAGCTCCATCTACAAAGAGGCCGAGTTTCTTAAAAAAATTGCAGAGTTTCTTTAGGGTTCTTCCTCTTTCTTCTCTGCGAAGTTGAGATAGAAAAATGCCAAGTCCAAGAATGAAATGAGTTTTAGGAATTTGGAGTCCGCCAAGCAAAAGGCATTCAATGCCATCAATGTAGAGGTCCATTCCTACAGGTCTCAAAAACTGCCAGCAGTGCCACCTCACCCCTCTATTTTTGCATTATGCTACAAGTGGGTCGAGTGGTCATTTTGACATTCCTCACTTTGCATTTTTGATATACTTAGAGTTTTATTCCTAAGTTAAGGGGTTTTAGGAGGTTTTAGATTATTTTTATTTGATTTTGAATTTTATTCAAATAATGTAAATAATTTAAATATTGGCAAAACATTGTAAAAGGATTTCAAATCCTTATTTTAAGCCAATATTTTGGGCACTAATGGTGGAGTCTTCATAGGCTAGAATTTTGGCATGAATTTTGGCCAAATTAGGGCAATTTGTAAAGGGCTTGCATTTTCAGATTTGAAGCTAGGGCTTAGTATAAGAATGATTTTTATGATCAGTTTTGGGGGTTGTAGATTTTGGAGAGAGGGAATATAGTGAACTTATTGTTCTTAAATGTTTTGGAGACCATTTTGTAACCACATTTTGTCAGATTTTGGAGAAAATAAAGCAGGTGTTTTGGCTCATACATTTGGAGTTTTTGATTTTAAGATCCTATTTTCATCTTTACTTACAAGTGTTATTTTCATTTGTTATCCAAGAGAAGTGAGTGCATCTATGTTCCTTCTTAAGGTGATCAATTATTCAAAACCTTGTATGGAAAATGTATGTATGTTGACTATTTGAGCTATTTGTGGTCTAACCCTAATAGTGAAATCTGTTAGCCTATATGTTGAGTAGAGATTTGAAGTGTCAAGATTTTCATATATGAGTTAGAGTTAATGTTTTATCTTTCTGCAAAGTTTGAATATATTCTTGGTGTATCACCCCTATCTATTTTCAGTTTAAAGTTTCCTTTCTCCCTTTTCCCCTAAGTTTCAAATCAGGAGGTGATATTCCATATTTGATAGGAACCGACCTAGAATCCAAAGACTCCTCCTAATTTAGAGTCCACCCATAACTCAAGGAGGTTTCCATTTTTGGGATGGAATTGTTGTGTGGCCCCATTGCCTGAGTTGGGGTGACAATTCTAAGCCTAAACAATACCAACATAAATCTAGAAGATTATAATGCCACTACCATAAACCACATGTGTCTTTGTGATGATTAGGAGCATAGATGAAACAATCAACAAAATAAAACTCCCTATTGTCAATGATAACCCACATAATTTTGTTACAAAGATAGGTGCCAACTTTTTAACATGTTGAGCCACTTTTATGAGATCAAGAGAGCAACTCCCCCTTTATCTCTCACTATTGGTAGAAAAATGAGTTGTATCTTTCCAAATTTCTCTAAGATTTATTTCTAAAGGAAAGCCAATAAATTTGACCTCTTCAAGAAGATCAATATCTCTCTCTTTCTCCATATTCATAAATCTTATAAATATGTTTTTTGTCAGGAAATTATAATCCTTTAACATTATAAGAGATGCATTTCATGTTCATTGTCATGTTTGGTTAAGTTTGCCTCACTTTTATTCTTGAAACTATAAAAATATTTAGGAAGTATGTAATTAGACTCTATCCTTTTGGAGCTAGGCTCAATAATAACTAGGCTAGTTTAATTTCTCTTATTTTCCCTTGGGAATGCTAGCATGTCTTTAGTTATCCATATCACTTTTCCCACCTTGGAGGCTTAATCTCCATGTGTGAATTTTAGTATTGAAGGGATTTTTTCTACCTATAAATCACTATCTTTAGACATGTTATTATATACCATAGAGCCAAGCTTAGAGCCCGATTCATCATCTAAATCAACAAAGTCTTAAGCCATTTGTTTTAAATTTTTTATCCAATTAATTCAAAACCTTTAGAGAGAGTGAAGTTTATAAGTTGAGTTAGGTCATTGCCCCTGGTAGATTCACTAATAGATTGACCTCTAGGATCAACATGATGATTGTCCACCATATCCATAGCGATGACATAATATTGTTCAACTTGGGACTAATATATTTCCTTTGAATCTACTTCAAATTCCTTGACTAAGTCCTTTGGCTCTATATTAGTTGACATGGATTTGAGTAGGGGACTCTCTACATACCTGTGGGGATGATGTACAATCATAATGTTGACATTCAAAATCCCTCTACTGTTGAGTTTACCAGTCTCAAAACTTGAGACAATATATTTAAATAGGGAGCTATTATTAGAATCATTATGTTTTGGGTCTTTATCAATAGCCTTTCCAAAACTTATCAGGTCATTACATCCTTTTTATAATCTAGTCGGATGTTGTTTTAACTCCCTAGTTAGCATATACAAGTTTGTTAATGCTCTTGTTCTATGTAATGTTTACTTTAATATTCTAAAAAGCTACTGGTTGGGCATTTTTCAAACCCTTTCAGGGGCTAATACTAGATGCATTTGAGTTAGGGAAATCAAGAGATAACAAGGTCCTTAGAGAGTGGGAGCCAAGAGACTATTTTAGGTCACCAAAATTAGAAGCCTCGATTACAGAGTCAACACAAGGTTCTAGGAGAGAATTAAATGGGTTGGGGAAGCAAAGTATACCATGAGGAAGGAATGTTTGTCTATCAACACCACTTATCAGTGGTAATAAGGATTTAAAATGGACATTCAAGGAGGAGGTAGGTAGATAATTCTCCTCTACCATAGAAAAGAGATCAGTGATAGCTTAAAAACCAGAGAGAATATTGCCTTAACCAACAACCCTAGAATATTCAACCCTATCCTATCATGCATCAACATAACTAGAATTTTCTTTGGTATGTCTTCAATTAGATATTTAGTAGAAGGGTTTTCAACCTTCCTTTTGATAATGTGATAAATCTTTCTCAAGTTTTGATGCAAGGTGGGGAGGGATGAATGTCCACTACCCAACTACCCTCATTAGAGTTACACATGGAAGCCAACAATAAAGGAGAAACATAAATATTATGGAGATTTCAATGCAGATGTGATAAGATAGTTTTCATTCAATATGTCAAGCATAAGGCCTACTTGGTTGTAGTCATTTACAATCAAATAATAAACATCAAGCTTAGAATCTTGGAATTATAGATCTAATCTTTATTTGTTTCCTTCTATTCTAACTTCTTTGATCTCTTCCCTAATCTTAGACCTCTTATTAAATAGCCAACAAGACCACAAGTTGGCATGTCAGACAAATTATTACAAAGAAATAGGTCCTATCCAAAAGAGAATTAGTGACCTTACAAAAATAAAATAAACATGTGCAAAGATAACTATAGGCCCACACATGATCCAACAAGAAAATCCAAAGGTCTCATAAAGCCTTCATGCTAAACAAAACATTGTCAAAGCCAACACTGTATGTTACTTGAGCTACCAGGAAATAAGCATACCATGAATAAGGAGAAAGATAACTCCCACAAATGATGGAATTAATCTCTATAATATTAAATACAAGATACACAATAGGTCTGCATTAAGGAGCCAACTTCGCATAAAGATAAAATAGGAACACCAAAGGTCATTCCTTAAACAATAGACATGAACAAGAAATAGGAAATATTTTTGGTTGATGCAAGATTGTCAAAGTACCCAAGATGCTCCTGCATCAGACACCTGAGGTAAATAAGGATTGATGTCTGCAGCAGGAAGCCCTCAAGATTTAAGAAGTATCGTAAAGATCTAACTCATCTTGCAATATCCAAGAACTATCTTCAACCAGTTTATTCTACCACTGAACCAAATACTCTTTATAGTCTTTTCCTTTGGTGCTTCTACTAACTCTAGTGTCAATCCCTTCTTTCTTCTTCTTAGGATAATTATTTTTATCAGATGAATCCTCATCAGAAACATAATACTCAAAGATGTCTAAAATATTAAACATGGGTAAAATATCCATATCATCAGGTAATTTAACTTCAAAAGCATTACCACTGTCATGTTTCTTTAAGATTTTACAAGGTCTGAATTTCTTCATCTTTAGTTTATTGTAAGTACCAACTAGAAATTTGTTCCTTTTTAAATGTACCATCACTTTGTCTCCCACTTCAAAGGTTTTATGTCTTCTCCCTTTATCTGTGTGGTCCTTATACTCCTGATTACTATTATTCAAACTACTTACTTCTTCATGTAAATTTTTCATAAAGTCCACAAATTCTTCAGCTTCAACACTATGTTTCAACTTAGCACTTAAGGTTCTCAATTCTTTAGTTCCCTTAGGACTCATGCCATACAAAATCTCAAAGGGTGTCTTCTTAGTGCTTCTATTCCCTGAATTGTTATATGAAAATTCTACCTGTGCCAAAACTTAAGCTTCTTAGTGCTTATTTTTCCATCAGTCTGAGGATGAAATGTAGAAATAAACTTAAGCTCAGTATTCAACTTCTTCCAAAGTGTTCTTCTTAGTGCTTCTTTTTCCATCAGTCTGAGGATGAAATGTAGAAATAAACTTAAGCTCAGTATTCAACTTCTTCCAAAGTGTTCTCCAAAAGTAACCAGTAAACTTAGTATCTTTGTTTGAAACAATTGTCTTAAGCAATCCATGTGATCTCACAATCTCTCTGAAAAATAGATCTTATAGATGTACTGCATCTGATGTCTTCTTACAAGGTATGAAATGTGCCATTTTAGAAAATTTGTCAACCAGTACAATGATAGAATCATTACCTCTCCGAGTTCTAGGAAAACCAAGAATAAAATCCATACTGATATCTTCCCAAGGTTTACAAGGAACAGGTAAAGGTGTATACAATCCAACATTCTAACTACTGCCTTTAGCTACTTGAAAAATTCTACAACTCTTCACCATTTTCTGAATATCCTTATACATCTACGACCAAAAGTACTTCTTTGAAACCAACTTTACTATTTTATCAATCCCAAAATATCCTACAAGTCCACCACTATGTTTCTCTTTAATGATATTATCTCACATAAATCCTCTAGGTATACACAATTGAATTCCTTTAAACAACATGTCTTCCTAAATGAAATAATCAATCCACTTTTCTTACTTATATGTCATGTGATTCTTACAAACTTTCTAGGGTTATGCAAAATCAGGGTCATTTTCATACAAGCTCTTCAAATCTTCAAACCCAAGCACTTCAACTCTCATCTCTTTCAACAAGCTTCTTCTTTTTCTCAATGCATTTTCCACCTTATTTAAATGTCCACTCTTGTGTTTCAAAATTGTTAGTAAATGAAAAATGTCTCTATATTCTATTTTGATTCTTTACTCTACCACCCATTCTTGAAACAATAAACTTTATTAACAGTAGGACCAAACAACATACATATAACTTGATCCTCTAAATTATGGTACAAATCTCCATAAGATTTTCAATATATATCCACACAACTAATATTGCATTCACAGATGTTACTTTTAACCAGAAAGTAAATAAGGCATTCACAACAATTCACACATAAACATGTTGTGACTACTTATTTCAAAGATTATACACAAATCCAACAAAGCCCATAGACTTTGATTTTTCCATGCATTTAGATCCTAAAATAGAGTATTGAACAAAATATACTAAAAAACTAAAATTGAAACGTAAAGCTATACTACAAAAAAATATTCTTCATCAATGCAGATATCCCAATATAGATCCATTCGCTACCATAAACACACAGATTTATAATGGTAAAAAAATTTCATCCATTGACTTCAAAATATCTCCAGTAGTATATTCAAAACACCTATCCATCTCTTCAAATTAGTTTAAATCAAAATTTTGTTGACCTTCATAAAGTATCCTTCTTAGCTATATATAGCCACTAGTTTTTAAGACATAACAAATTTAAACCACAAAATTCCCCAGGAATCTTGACATAAAACAGTTCTAAAACTAAAATATGATAAAACTAAAGGACAAATAGGGAAACCAAAATATGCCAGGAATATCAAAGCATGATCAAGAAGTAGAAGAGTTGGAACCCATTGGTTGGTCTTGTGGTGCACCAGAGGCTTGAGCATTCCTCCATTCCACGTGCACCCTTGAGAAACTATCAATAATCATATGATATGACAGGGTGACATGAATGACTCTCCGCTTCCACAACTTCCTTTCTTTATGCACCTGCACTATCTTATGTTTATGAGATCCCAGGTGATCGACACAAACCACCAGCATAGCCTCAATGTTAGCCATCTCTATAAAATCAATAGTAGTCAGGGTTTTGTTATCTCTAATCTTTGTGACTTTTTTTTCAAAATATTGAGTCATCTCTTATTCTCCTTTAATGGTATGACCATCTTCTTTCATGAGAGTGATTTTCAAGCATCTCAATGTTTTTGCATAACATCGATCAATTCTTTGAGTTCCTTCAATAGATTAGTTAACCCCTCATACCCTAATTTGATAATGGTATTTCTCCACTCAATGCTCTTCATGGATATTTACAAAACATCATCATCTAGACCTGACATGAGTTTTTGAGTGAGGAATTTGGTTACTCCATACTTCTCGATCTCATACATTTGGTTTATTATGATAGCCCCTTTCTTTTTTCTCCTCCCATGAAACCATTTTTATCTTCATCTCATAAATTACTATGGTGACTATTCCATGAGTTTGAATTAGCTGCATGATATAATCACCCCCTCTTTATATAATACCCTGAATCCATTTCCCAAAAACATTAGCTACAAACTTATTTCTTTGAATCTACTCGAGGGTCTATCGGTTCTCAGGTGATAGAGAATCAAATGACTAGGGTATCTGAGAAAATGGCATGGGACTTGGTTCTTGAATCTCCTATATGAATCCTACCAATTTTTTAATTATGTCCTTTAACTCCTTTTTATCTTTCCCATCCTTGAAGGTTCTGTTGATCATCTTTTTGGTGGAAGATTCCAAATGCCTTGCATCTGTTGCCCTGGTAGCAACTCCCAGATCAATATTTTTAACATTATAGTCATCAGTTGTGATATTTTTTCTATCTCTATCACTTTTTGGGACTGCATGCTCAGCTATCCAATGCCTTGTTACTTCATCAACATCGATCCTTGACTCCATTTTGGCTCTTTTCGGCTTCACCACACTCCCTAGGCACTTACTGACAATGTCCTATGCTGGTAGAGAGATCAATAGGACATTCCTTTATCGACTGATGGACATCTCTAGCCAGATGAGAGTAGGAGGTGGAGTTAATAAAGAGATAGTGATCATAGCTGTCGAATCTCTAGTATCTAGCTAGTCACTTTTCTAGCCTCGATCATCTTTTTGGGGCGTGTTCTGAGCACTCTTGTCTGACAGTGGGTTTTCCATCTCTTCCAGGTCAATCATTTCCTTTTATTTATCCACTTTGGCATCCTCCTTCTTTGGCTTTTCTCTTAGAACTCAAGTAGACAAGGTAGAATAGGGAAAGCTCTATTTTATGGTTTTGGCTTTGGAAACTTTCTCCTTTTTTAATTTTGGAAGAACCTGCAATAGGAACATCAACATTAGAAAGAGGAACAATATTTCTAACAGGAGGAATCTTGCTAGATCCTCGTGTATTATGTCTTTTCTTGACAGGGGGTCTTTTATTTACAATCCATTTCTCAGATATTTTGATGACACTGAGAGTTTTGATTTGAATGCTATCTCTTTATTCTATATCCCAATCTATTTCAGGAAGAGGTTGTCCTTTGATCCTTGATTCATATTTTTCATCAACAATATCCTCACTTTCTTCTTCTCCTATCTCTGAGATATCAATCTCAATCTATAGAATGACAATTTGGTTAAGAGTAAACCTTGACCAAGAATGCCTTATTACTTCACAATCATCTGTGCAATTCTCCCCAAAATCCTCCATTTGGGGATTGTGATGAAATTCATAAGGTAAATTGAAATGTTGAGCTGCATAGTTTATGCTATCAAAGTTTTGCCTAGCTTCAAAAGTCTTCAACTTCAGTTTTATGAGTTCCAATTCTAAGTTAGGGCATCAAAAGAAGTTTTGCAAGTGTAAAATCCTAACTCAATAGGGAAACTTGACTTGGCTTTTCCCTTCTTCTCTTCCATAACAATGTGGCTATCCAAGGCATATCTAGGAGGTTTAAAGGGTTTGCCATCAAACCCTCCAACTCTTAAATAGGTGAACCTCCTGAACTGAATAAAATAGCTTCCATAGGCATTGACAAAGTTTTTAGCTCCATCTGACATTCTTTGTTCAACACTTCCCTGCAACTCAGAAACCAACCTTCCAAAAAAAACACAATTTACTTTTATGAATCTATCAGTGTAGTATTCCTTCTGCAAGTGAGGGTAATAGTCATACACTTTCGTGTTAGGGACGAGTGACTTAGTAAAGAGATCTTTCCATTGCCCGGTACATTCTAGGATATAAAACAAATATAAAGACATATAAACTAGACCTCCCTGAGATATTTTCTAATTGATGGTGAAGTTTGTCAACAATGCTATCAACCCAATAAATAAATTTTTGACCACCTAGAGTCATCTGAATGTAAACATACATCCATTCATGCCATAAATAAGCATGTTGGTTCCCCTTGAGTCTATTCAGTAGTATCACCAATTCCCCAACCTTTGGCTTAAAATGATCAATGGTAAGAGGCTTGGACAATTTGGACCCCCTTTTGAGGCTTTAATAACTAGTTTTGGGCGATTTCATTTTAGTACATTTTCTTCCATTCAAAGAACACAGTTTGAGATGTGTCAATAGTCCAATCTTCATAGGGATCTTTTTCAAGAATACCCATTGCTTTTAGAATGGAGTCTCTAGTTATATAGGCTAAAGGACTTTCATCTATATTTTTAGTGCACCTCTCTTCCCTATTGTAGCGTAATGAACATTCTACAACTAATTCTGGACATGGGGCTGCTATGGGAAATGTAGCAGCCTCTACTAATCCACTTTGGACCACCTTTTCTATCATGGAATTGGGTACATGATTTTTAATTTTCTGCTTAATTTCACTTAAAGCTTCAAAATGTGGGGATGTATCTTCACATTTTGGTAATGAACAAATGAAAGGAGATGTACACCAAAAATTTGGAATTGGGGACTTCATGATATACCCGGAAAATATAAAAATATGGAATAGAGATTTATAGAAGTTTAATGAGCTCTTTGTTATCACAATTGCATGAACAACTTCAATTTTAGAACAAGGGCTTCAGGAAGGGGAAAACTGACCTATAATTTCATGTAGATGTCCTCTACTTTTGAAAGAAGCTAGACAACTCGACTACTCCATTACCTTCTTCAGTGCCTCAAATTGTTGAAATGAAATTAACAGAACTGGGTGTGTCTATTTAACTCCTTTCAAAGATTTAGGAAAGATATGAAATTAATGAGAAAAAGGTGAGCATGATGTTTAATACATGTTAAATAGAGGTTTATCTGATGGCTAAATAATTACTCAAACTTCCCATGAGCGAAATGACATTAAAATGCCATTTTACTTTATGATTGTGTTATTTGTCATGTGTGAATGCCTTATCCTTCTGCCATGTGTCACTTATATCACATCAACGCAGCCTTTGATTTTTTTATTGGGTTAAAAAAAGATCGATTTAATTTTGAACCTTGAACTTAGGCGTTTCAATGTTTATGTTCACTTGAAAAGATAGGACTGCCCTTTGGCATGTGAAAAAGATACGAGTGGATTAGGACTGACTAGGACCAGAACAAGAAATAGACTGTGGTCAAACTTTGAACCTTGAACTAAGGTAGTTCATAGTTCAATGATGGACTCAACTTTGCTACACATGTCACTTACCCACATGAAATGAAAGAAAATAAGACATGCCATGGGGTGACATTGAATTCTGAACCTCGAAGTAAGCCAATTCAAAGTTCAAGTTCATGATACAAGGTGTTTTTTCAATAGTGTGAATAAAGGTGAGAGCGTTGGACTTCAACACTAAAGATTAAAGAAGATATTCAGGGGGGATTCTTGCAAAAAATAACCAATGTGGAAATGAGAAAGAATAAGTGGAAACAAACATAAAAGAAAAGTTTTGCATATATTCAACCCACTTCATATTTATCTAATTCAACTTATTCTGACTTCCTAAATATTGTAAGGCTTTATGATCAGTATACAATACAAATTCTCTAGGCATCAATTAATGTCTCCATTTATCCAAATCTTGAATTATTGCATAAAATTCTTGATCATAAACAAAATGTTTCCTCTTAGCATCATTAAATTTCTCACTGTAGAAAGATACAGGCTTACCCTTTTGACTCAAAATAGCTCCAATGGCATTTCCACTAGCATCAAAGTCAACTTGAAAAACTTTTTAAAAATTAGGTAAAGCAAGCGTAGGCAATTCTGCAACCTTTTCCTTCAATGTTTCAGAGCTTTTATTTTCTCCATGTGTCCATTTGAATTCCTTTTTGTCACCTCTCATTGTCTCTATCATCACATTACAAACTGAACTAAAATTTCTGATAAACTTCCTATAGAAACTTGAAAATTCATGAAATGATCTAACTTCCCCAACATTTTTAGGTGTAGGCCAATCAAGAATAGCTTTTACCTTCTTAGGATCCATCTTCAATCCATCAACTAAAATCACAAACCCCAAATATACAAGTTCCTTCTTCATAAAAGAACATTTCTTCAAATTTATCAACAACTTTTCTTCTTTCAACCTCTGCAACACTTGCCTGATATGCATTAGGTGTTGTTCCTTAGTCTTATTAAAAATCAGTATGTCATCAAGGTATATAATCACAAACTTACACAATAATTTCTTTAGAACCTCATTCATCAACCTCATAAAAGTACTAGGTGCATTATTTAAATGAAAAGGCATAACCAACCACTTATACAAACCATCATTAGTCTTAAATGTAGTCTTCCATTCATCCCCTTCTCTGATCCTAATATGTTGATAGCCACTTTTCAAATTAATCTTTGTAAAATACTTTGCTCCACTCAAACTATCCATAATGTCATCCATCCTAGGCAAAGGGAATCTATACTTCACTATTATTTTGTTAATAGATCTAGAATTGGTGCACATTCTCCATTATTCGTTCTTCTTAGGTGCCAATACAATAGGTATTAAACAAGGACTCAAACTTTCTCTGATCAAACCTCTCTCAAGAAACTCTTGCACTTGTCAATTTAATTATTCATACTCTGCAGGTGTTAATCTGTGTGGTGCTTTATCAGGCAAACTAGCTCCAGGTCGTATCAAATCCATGTAGTGACTTATACTTCTCATAGGAGGTAATATATCAAGTACATTATCATAAATAATATCTTGAAATTCAGTCAATAAAGATGTAACCTCAGGTGTATGCTCAAGTTCATCTATTTTCTCAACCTTTCTAGGGATCAAAGCAGAGCAAACATTATGTTTTTTCATGTCTTTCACAAACTGATTTCCTTCAACCAAGAAGACTCTAATTGTAGTACAATTTTTTTCCTCAAGTTTCTCTACTAAAGGAAACAATACTTGTCTCTTTCCATTAGCCCAAATAGTATACTAATTTAATCTACCATCATGTAAAGCTTACTTATCATACTGCCAAGGTCTTCCCAAAAGAACATGACACAAATCCATAGGCATGATATCACACAATACTTCATCAAAGTAATTTTCAATCTTGAATTTCACAAGGCATTGTTCACTCGCTAGTAATTTATGTCTATCCTTGATCCAAGCGATGTGATAAGGGTTAGGATGTCTCAATCTCTGTAACTTCAACTTAGATACCAATTCCTCATATGCCAAATTATCTGAACTGACACTATCAATAATCACTTTATAACACTTTCCTTCAATCTTACATCTCATCTTGAAAAGACTTTTTCTCAAAACAGGTTCTCCATCCAACTGCTAATTCCATAAGGTTCTTCTCATCATCAAATTTTATCCTTTCTCAGGTTCATTAGGTGCATCAGTAGCCTCTTCTTGAATCAAAGCATTTCTACTACTACTTCTTGTCTTCTTACCAGAAAAGTTACACTCAAAGGCTATATGTCCCTCTTCACCACATTTAAAACAAGTACCTTTAAACCAAGATCTATCTTCACTCTTTTCAATATTGTTATTCCTAGAGTAACTGGAATAATTACCTCTAGAGTAGTTACCTCTTCCTCTGCTTCCATGGTCTTCTTTCCATTTATATTTTTCTTTATCATTAGGTGCACTATTAGATTTGTTGTTTCTCCATAAGATCTACCTCTACTTCATTGAAAATTTCCACCTTTTTTCCTGAGTCTATGCTCTTTTTTCTTCACCAATTTTTCTTCAACTTTCGAGGCATACAAATATGCTTCCTCGACGCTTACCATTTTTATAAAACTAATCTTATCTTGTATAAAATTTATTAATCCATTCAAGTATCTAGCAACCTTTTCAACCTCATCATCTAGATGTCTAGATATAATGTCCAACTTATAGAATTCCTCAGTATAATCTTTCACATTTATGTCTTTTTGTTTCAAATTTTGCATTCTTATTAACAAATTAACTTGATAATCAACATGAAGGAATTTCTTCTTCAACTTACTAACCATTTTCACCCAAGTCTTGATCTTTTATTTTCCTCTTCTTTGTCTATCAGTTTGCAAGTATTCCCACCAAAGAGATGCATGTCCTTACAATTTTGTAGTTGTTACCTGTACACACAAAAGTAGTGCACTTCTCTAAGTCATTACATCAAAGGAAATCCATGAAAGGGAAACCTTCAATAGCGACCTAGAGCTCTCTATGTATGGAGTTGCAAGATTGTAAAATTGCTCTCAGCTAGAGCTAATAAACTTATGACCTTGCTAGTCAACCACACAATGAGAGATTCCAAAATTGAAGACAAGGGCAAGAGTGCCAATATCCCCAAAGAATCAAATAGAAATGAAATGCAAGTAAGCAGCTATGGAAATGAAAGTACAAGCTATGCTATGAAAGGAAAGTACAAGTCTTACAATCCCTCCTAATTAAACTATGTGAGATTAATCTATAGCATAAAGAAAGTCTATACTAAGAATGTCATGATTATGCAACTATGAAAGCAAAAAAGAAAGCTAAATGAAATGCAACAATAATGTCTTCAAATCTTGAATGTAAGAATGTCTTCAAAGAGCTCCAAATGACCTAGAAAACCTACAACATAACATTAGCATAAAAGAGATAGATTATGCAAAATGAGGAAGAGAGCTCTTCTTTTATAGGAAATGAGAAGGAATGGACCATGGAGATTAAGAGGAAAAATATTTAATCAATGGTGGAGCATCAAAGAGGAGCAATCCATGTGCACAAATATCCTCCAATGAGAAAATAAGAGTTGACTTTTGTGTCCATATAAGACAAAAAATACTTTTTCCCTTTTTATAAAATAAGAATAATGCTTTATTTGTGCAACTTAGGATAAGAGGAAAAGTGGGGGGCTTTTTATTTAATAAAAAGGGAGAAAATATTCTTTTTAATAAATAAAGACTTAGGATAAAAATGGTTAGCCCAAGGCAAATAATCGAAAATGATGAAAGAGGATTTGATCAAGGAAATTGATATAATTGAAAAATGTTAGTTTTTTGAAAATATTGATTCAGGGATTTGATAAATTGCAAGAATGGGGCCCAAAGTCTAGGCGACCATTTTAAGGTGCATACATTTTCCCCTCTTTGACTAATGTGTGATCATTTTGGGAACACATGCAGTCAAAGAAGTTGAAATGTGAGTTCATTTTGGGATCACAAAACAACTCAAACGTGTGTTCATTTTGGGAACATGCCCGGACAAAAATAAACAAAAGATTCTGGACATGAGTTCATTTTGGGATCACATCCAAAATAAGAGATAAAAATATCAAGCTGAGCGAAAGCTCATAAAAATATAGTTGAATCAAGAAAATCAAGGATTAAATCCAATAGGTGCTGCCCCCTCGGAATCGAAATCAAAATCAGGTAGAGGAGAATAGCAGATTGATAAAAGATGATCAAATCATAATGAAATCATAATCAAAGATAAAGGATAACAGGATAACCATTAGGCAGTGAAAACATGCCCCAGTGATGAATGAGAAGAAAAGAAATGGGGTGAATGGAAGACTAGAAGTGTGAAAGACATGAAAAGGAAGAAATTCCATCAAAGATCGAAGAATTATGCCTCAAAAGGTTAGTCAACTACACAAAAGAAAGAGAAATTTTTGAAACATGATTTTGACTATCAAGATGACCTTGAATTTTGATTTTGAGTCCGAAAATGGATCCAAGACATCGAAATTAGCTAGAGGTGCAATTTTCGCACAATTCTGAGGTGTTTTGAAAATAGGTCAAAAAGTCAAAATGCTAAGAATAGAAAAGGATGTGATGTAAAAGATAAGGAGCGAAAGACATGATCAAGAATAGGAAGGGTGAGCACAGTCGATTGACTAGTCCATGAAAGATAAAAGAAGAGCTCTCTCCATATGCAAGATGCAAAACTAATCTAACATGAACCTAAAAATGCAAGCTACTATGAAAAGTGGTTGACTTGCAAGGTCACAATGCTTATAGACATCTAATCATCATCATCGAGCATTATTGGTAGCATCATAAGATCATACAATACACACTAGCATAACTATGGGTATATGAATATGATCTATATCAAATAGGAATGTGGGAAGCCCACCTAGGCACCAAAGACATGTAGGTCAAGATGACTAGTGCAGCGAGATTACCTAAGTTTAGTATAGCGAGATTATGCTTGCATCAGGACATAAGAAGGTCAAGATGGCGATAAGCATGCACTCACAAAAAAAAATAGTCAAGGATAATACCTTGTCAATCCCTAGTGTCAAGTAAGACCAGCATAAATGCTCATGACAGTTAGGATCAATGAAATATACCCACAAGCAGATAAAGAAATAAAACATGTTCTTTTACCCTCAGTCTTCTAGCTATGAATCATTGAAAATGTCTCAGGGAGAGACCACTCATCAAAGAAATTCTCATAGACAGCACACAAAGAAAAATAAAGTCAGCATATCTCAATTGAATTGATTGTTTAAGTGCGTGTGTGTTGGTCATAGAGTCAAACTTTGAGTATCAAATTTGCTAATGAGCGATATCGCATCATAATTAGACTGGTGGGTAAGACATCTAATAAGTGTGGAGAAACACTCGACGCTAGGGTAGTGTTGAAAAACACCTGTTTGTGAAATGCCCCAAGAGACAAACGCACCTAAAGGACCTAAGCTAACATGTATGCCCCCTAGACAAAAATAAAGACCAATTCCAGACCAAGTCAAATAAGGTCAAGGCATGATGGAGAATGGCTAAGTGTCGAGGACACATGCTAAAAGACAAGGGTGCAAAGGCCTCAAGTAGCGCATGTTTCCAGGTTTTCACCACTTGGATTTTATTGCAATTTTTTTTTTTTTTTTAAGGACTTTATATACTTTTTAGGATTTTTTTAGCATCATATATGAATTTTTTTGGAATTTTTTCAGGATCAATAAATATGTACAAAGGATGCCCCCAGACAGAATGAGTGTCAAACTCGCAAGAAAGATCACATTGTGTAGTCCCAATGTCTAGCAAGGTGGAGAACAAAAGGGATTAGCAAATTGGTGGGAGAGATGGAAGACAAGAGAATGAAGGAGAATGAAGGAAAAAAATACTCAATGGAAAACTCCTCAAGAGTACCCAAGCTAGGGAAAAATTTTCAGGTAAAGCATATTTGAACAAGCAATGAAAGGCAAGCATAGGACAAGTCACAAAAGTGTAATGCAAAAGAAGGAAAGGATGTAGTCCAAAGGAGTAGACATGTCAAGAGGCTTCATAGCATCGTGTTTTACTCTTTTTTATTAGATCAACCAAAAGGGAAAAGGATAGCAAAAGGCTAGAATGAATGGAGGAGAATAAATATGAAGGCTAACATGAATGGAATGAAAGAAAGATCATCATAAGATAGCTCAAAAGATAGCCAAATATTAGTGTATAGATCAACATTGCCAAGATCAAAGAGAGAAGACTGAATGGATGAAATATGTAGAAGAACTACGCATGATGTTTGATTGCGAGGTTTTTATCATGGTACTTATCCAAGGTGCCACAAGTGAGTGGTTTTCACCATTGGATGAATTTATTTCTCTTTAATTTTTCTACCAAGGCGTCTGTTTCCAGGTTTCCACCAAGGCACATTTTCAATTTTTTCATTTTTTCATTTTTTATTTTTTTGAATTTTTTCTATTTTGGAAGGAGAGCTTTTTAGATGATGCTCCTTGAAAGGATAAACCATGATATGCCAAGGATTCAAAATGATATGCTCAAAGATGTTGATAAGGAAAGGAAGATAGAAGAGAAAAAAGAGAGGATAAGGTTTTATGTAAAGCAAGTGACGTTGGAAGATAGGAGGAATAGGCAAATAAGGAAAAGGGATAGAAGGTAGAAGGATAATGAATGGAAGGATTGTGAAATGATAGATGGAAAGGAAGGCAAGATCAATGTCAACACACACCTTAAGGGTGGCGAGAGGATGGAGGAAATGTGAATGAAGGAATATGGAAATTTTTTAGCAGAGGTTGTGGTTCAGACACATGGAATAGAAGAATGTTTTTGGAAAAAGATGAGGTGGAAGCCTTTGGAAGTTTGAATGTCAACTTCACTTTTTGTTCAATATTAGACTCTTTCAAGAGAGACTTTGGAATCCATATAGCCTTAGGCTTTTCATTTCTTTTTGATGATTTAGAGAGAATATCTTCAATGATGGATTTTGGAACCCATACTTGTCTTATAGTTTTCTTCTTAGATATCTCTTTTGACTTTATGCTTCCATGTCGATTAGAGGAGACATGGTGATCCTCTTTTTTTGATGGATTCTTGTATTGTTTCTTTTTCTTGTATTGAACATTCAAGTTACTTCCAAAAGAATTGGGACTTGTGGAAGAAGAAGGAGAATATGACTGGTTTAGATGAGTGGGTATATGAAAAGGATTCAAGGGTATGCATCTATGTTGATCTTGAGGAAAGATAGGAGATGGAGGGACGTAAGGACCCAAAATGGATGATGAATTAGGAGAGTTAGGAGGGGAAAGTGAAGGGACATAAGGGCCCAAGATGGAAGGCAGACGTGAAGCCCTTAGTAGTGGTGGAAGAGGTCCAAGGATGGACGTGGAAAATGCAAAAGGATAATCAATAATTTTATCATCATCTATATGACAACCAAGGACATCAGTATCTTTAGAGTGAGCATTAGGATTTGCAATAGGATCATGAACATCTTGAATAGGAGCAACTTCTTCGATAGGATTTTTCAAAGCTTGCAAAGAGTTAGGAATAGTAGAAAGTGGAAGCGAACATGAAATGGTAGAACAAGAAGATGGAAGACTTTGATCTTGACAAGTTGCTTTGGATAGACAAGTGCATCATTTTTTTCTTGATTTTCAATAGGCTTAATATTGGAAGTAACAACACTATTTTCAATAACCTCAATGGAAGTAAGGTCATCTTGATTGTCAATAAGCTCAATGGTGTGAGTAGTAGCTTGATCTTGCTTAGGAGATGGTGGAATGAATGCAAAAGAGCATAGAGGATCAAAAGAACCATGAAGCGGATCAAAGACGTCATGAAAAGGATTGGATGACATGGAGGGTTCTTGATCTTGATCTTTTTTTATATTTTTTTCTTTATCATTTTTAAAGTCCTCTTGACATGGTGCCACTTCTAAGGACAAGGAAGCATGTTGGGATTGTATGGAAGACTTTGGAATTGATGGTGAAGGACCAGCTGAAGTAGGCATTATAACATATAAAGGCTTAGGCTCTTTAGGTTTAGCATTATTGATAGCTTGAGTTTCTTTAAAAGATAGCCCTTGAGGATAACTATAGGGAACAGCATGAAAAGTATTAGGAGCTTTGTTGGATGAAAGATTTGTGATAGATTTGGAAGACTCGGAAGCTTTAGGAAATGTATGGGTATTGGAGGAAGTAGGGGATGGAAGGGGACCATCACAAGATAAAAGTTCAGCATTAACATGATCTTGTTTGAGAGTGTAATCTTTATCTTCAGCATGAGAGTTCTTAGAGGAAGGATTCTCATAGTAGTGACGTTTCATATCAGCACGGTGCATTTTATAGTCCTCAATAGTGGTAGAAGGGTCATAATTAAGGTATTGTTCATAGAACTCATCAAAGTCTTATTCAAAATCAAAATCATATGGATCACCATCACAATCTACCCAATAGGATGACCCTTTAGCAAGCACAAGCACACAATGAGGAGGACTCTTAGGAATAGAGGTTTCATAGGTATGAATATATGGTTCATCATCATAGCCATCATAATAGTCATCAAAGGTGGGCGTGTCACTCTTCATGGGAGAGGTATCACAAGGATCACTATATTGCTCATATTGAGGAGTAAGACTCTTAGGAGAAGTAGAAGAGGAATGAGATTGTGAAGAAGAGGAAAGTGAAGACTTAGTGGAGGAAGAAGACTTGGATAATGAAGAATGCGAATGGTGTCTAGAAGAGTCATGGTAAGACTTGGAAGGTGAAGAAGAATGAGAAGACTTAGATGATGAAGAATGTTTGGAAGGAGGTCGTGATATGATCATGTCTATGATCCTAGCAAAGGCATCTGATTCAATCATATTTTCTTTTATTTTTGCTTTAAGTTTATCACTATTGCCATATCTATAAGGACTATTGGAGGAATAAAATTCTTCAAATTGAGCAATGAGTTCAAGATCATCCATTCTCAAGAGAGGTTCCATAACAAGGTAATTGAAATTCATGGTTCCAAAAGAGGAGGAATCAAGCATGGAAGAAATGAATAGAAGAGATGAAATAGAAGAAGGTAGACTAGATAATAAAAGGAAAAGAATCAAGAAGACATGAAGAATTTAGGAAGAATCATGAAGAAAGAAAAGAAAGGATGAAAATGGAAGACTAGGAAGACATGGAAGAAGAGGAAGAAAGGTGACCAAGAGTCATTTTGTGCAATTTGATACCATTTGAGTTCATTTGGATGTTGAGCAACATGTCACAACACCTAAGATCTGAGATCTGGACTGACCAAGGAAGACTGGAAGTGACACAAATCAACTTCAGATTTCAAGCAATAGTAGGATAGCAAAAGGACTTTGTGCGATATTGTTTTAGTAGCGTATGACTCTTGACTAGTGAATGTGAAAAACTCAGTCTTGAAAGGAATTTGGTTAATGTTGTAGGTTGCAAGTATAATTTTTTTGATTTCAAGCACAATAATATCAGGAAGTAGACAAGTTTGTAAACAGTAGGTGATCAAACATGTCATCAAACACTTGCACAAGGGCAAAAGCAACCTTGCCAAGACAAACACTTGTGATCTCAAAATAGAATAACACCCTATGAATACTACCGAATGTTTGAATGTTCAAGAACGTTAACACTGGTATTACACAATCAAAGACACTTCAAGCAATATCTATCCTAGAAAGTCAAGGCTCATTACTTATCAACTTGGCCCACAACTTGATGTCCCCTTGCCTCACACAAAGTGGTTACCCACAATAGATGTTGGCTTTGTCATGTAAGTGTCAATGACACAACCAAAGGAACACATATGGTGAGTATCTTGAGGTGATCTGGGTTAGTCCACTTGGATCAATCCTTGCACCAAGAAGCTAAGCGGCAAAATAGGGTGGCCTCTATCTATGGTTCTTAGTAAGGGCTTCCATTCATAGCACCCCTCTTGCTCCCCAAAGGGACTCCTTACCTTGTGGCCACAAGAGTACCTTAAGCATTCTTTCTCAACATTTTCCTCATGGTCACAATCCCACAAGTACTCACATCAAGTGAAGACAAGCACTATGTCTACCAAGGTTTTGTGTCCTCAATAGCCTTGAGTTTATAGTGGGTCAGAATAGTTGGCAATAAGCTTGTCCCCACTTGAGTCGTTCCTCTTGATTGCTCAAGAGTAGGCCCGCTAAAGAATTCTAAATCTCTAAACAAAGAATGGATCAATTTATCAGATTCAAGGATTTTGTTTCACCACAAGGGTGAAGAGCATACTCCCTTATCCCAAAGCTTTCTCCCAAACACACCAAGCAAATGAGGTTCAATTATCCTCTTGTTTCCAAAATCCTAAGATGGGTCAAGATTTTCTGGTTCACCACAAGGGTGAAGAGCATACTTCTCCTACCACCTCAAAATTTCTTCCACAAGATATTATGTGCCTATTAAAAGAAACTAGTATATGCCGCACTTAATAAAGAAAGCAATTAAACAAGCACTTGATTTGGTTTTTATGCTTAGGGCAGCCCTGCAAAAACCATTAGTAGCCCTCTTTGACATGCATTCTTTTGGAAAATTCCAAGCAATGAGAGCACCTACAAGCACAACTTGTTAGCCCCACAAAGGTTAGCACATCAAAATTTAGATAATCTATAAGTAAAATAGCTGATCAAATAAAAAAAAATTGAAAATGAAACCAACATGGTTAGATCAAGCTTGGAAAGACCTTTCCAACGATATATCACACTTAAATTTTCAATACCATTTGTGAAAATTTCTCAAAAATGGGTGCCAATTTTCCAGAGTGGCACGGATTCTGAAAATGCTAAAAAAATTTTAAAAATAAAAAATAGCTCAAAACAACCACTTTCAAGCACAAGCGATAGTAGAATGTGCACAGGCGACAACAAAATGTGCACAGGCGTGAACAGAATGCTCACAGACGTGAGTAGAATGCTCACAGACATTAACAGAATGCTCACAAGCATGAACAGAATGCTCATAGGTGTGAACAGAATATTCATAGGCGTGAATAGATTTTTCGTAAGTGGTGTTTCTCTTGTTTGCACAAAATTGATAAAAAAGTTACGTTGAAAATATACAAAACTTGATAAAAATCCAAAGAATGAGGCTCAAAGCCCCACAATGGGCGCCAAAAATGTACACACAAAAGTAGTGCACTTCTCTAAGTCATTACATCAAAGGAAATCCATGAAAGGGAAACCTTCAATAGCGACCTAGAGCTCTCTATGTATGGAGTTGCAAGATTGTAAAATTGCTCTCAGCTAGAGCTAATAAACTTATGACCTTGCTAGTCAACCACACAATGAGAGATTCCAAAATTGAAGACAAGGGAAAGAGTGCCAATATCCCCAAAGAATCAAATGGAAATGCAATGCAAGTAAGCATCTATGGAAATGAAAGTACAAGCTATGCTATGAAAGGAAAGTACAAGTCTTACAATCCCTCCTAATTAAACTATGTGAGATTAATCTATAGCATAAAGAAAGTCTATACTAAGAATGCCATGATTATGCAACTATGAAAGCAAGAAAGAAAGCTAAATGAAATGTAACAATAATGTCTTCAAAGCTTGAATGCAAGAATGTCTTCAAAGAGCTCCAAATGACCTAGAAAACTTGCAACATAACATTAGCATAAAAGAGATGGATTATGCAAAATGAGGAAGAGAGCTCTTCTTTTATAGGAAATGAGAAGGAATGGACCATGGAGATTAAGAGGCAAAATATTTAATCAACGGTGGAGCATCAAAGAGGAGCAATCCATGTGCACAAATATCCTTCAATGAGAAAATAAGAGTTGACTTTTGTGTCCATATAAGACAAAAAGTACTTTTTCCCTTTTTATAAAATAAGAATAATGCTTTATTTGTGCAACTTAGGATAAGAGGAAAAGTGGGGGGCTTTTTATTTAATAAAAGGGGAGAAAATATTCCTTTTAATAAATAAAGACTTAGGATAAAAATGGTTAGCCCAAGACAAATAATCGAAAATGATGAAAGAGGATTTGATCAAAGAAATTGATATAATTAAAAAATGTTGGTTTTTGAAAATATTGATTCAGGGATTTGATAAATTGCAAGAATGGGGCCCAAAGTCTAGGCGACCATTTTAGGGTGCACACACTATCCTCACCTTCTTATTTTTAGGAATACTTTCATAATCAAAGTACTTTTCAAGAGATCCAATCCAACAAGGTGTCATTGTCAAGTTTTCCATTGTAAGTAGAAAGTTTAAAAGTAGGTCTTGAATTTTCTCTAGCCAAAGCCTTAAAGATTCTTTCCTCATCATGTTCTTCTTCTTCTAGTTCAGGATTAGATGTTGTTTCTTCTTCTTCATCACTAATATCTTCAAGATGTGCTCCTCTTCTCTTGGTTGTTTCAATAGCTTCAAGTCTAGCTGTAATTTGTCTCAACATGTCCATAATGACATTGTCTACATTTACTCTATCTTGGACCATTTTGATAATAGTTCCTGCAAGAATCATTACTCTCTGCAAGTTATAGGTCATATTTTGTATCTGCCACCCTACAACCAACCCAATCAGGGTTCTCCACGATCCCAAAACTCGCAAAGAAATAAACCTTGCTTTCATACAACTTGATGCAAGGTGGGGAGGGATGGATGTCCACTACCGAGCTACCCTCACTAGAGTTACACAAAGAAGCCAACAATAATGGAGAAACACAAGAATTATAGAGATTTCAATGCATATGTGCTGAGACAATTTTCATCCAACATGCCAGGCATAAGGCCTACCTAGTTGCAACCATTTACATCCAAATAATAAACAATGCACTTAGAAGATTAGACTTATAGATCTAATATTGATTTATTTCCTTCTATTCTAACTTCTTCTCTCTCTTCCCAAATCCTAGACCTCTTATTAAATAGCCAACAATACCATAGGTCGACCTGTTAGGCAAATTGTTACAAACAAGTAGGTCCTGCCCAAAAGAGAATTAATGACCTTAAAAATAAGCAAATAAACACACACAAAGATAACTATAGGTCCACACATGATCCAAGAAGAAAACCCCAAGGTCGTGTAAAGCCTTGATGCCAAAAAAATTATTGTCGAAGCCAACACCGCACATTATTCGAGCTGCCAAGAAACAAGCATACCACAAATAAGGAGAAAGATAACTCTCACAAATGATGGAATTAAGCTCTAAAATCTTAGATACAAGATGCATGATGGGTCCACATTAAGGATCCAACATCGGATAAAGAGAAAACACAAACAACAAAGGCCATTCCTCAAACAACCGACAAGAATAGGAAATAAGAAATCTTTTTGGTTGATGCAAGATTTCCAAAGTACTCAAGATGCTCCCACATCAAGTTTCCTCCCTATCTATACATGATACAAGTATTAAGACCCCTAGGACTTCAATAGGGAAATAGTGCATTGACACACCAAGATTGATATTTAGAATATCAAGAATATTAATCTCTAAAGTAAGGGAAACCAAAACCCTAGCCTCCAAATATGGAGGATTTGAATTAGTTTCCTCAACCTAAGAGTGTTACAAAATAGAGAAAGGAATTGGGGTGGAAAAGCCTAGAGAACGAGAGGAACATCTTTTATAGTTAACAATCTAGGGCTTGAAATGACAATAATCTCCTTGCCAATGGCTTTGGGAGACCAAGTAGGGCATACAATGTGCAACTACCTTCCAACCAAAACTACTTCTTAATAACATTGAATGACATTTCATGCATTTTAGAAAAGAAGAGAAAGAGATCTTTTTGAATCATAGAACAAAAAGTTACATGAAATCCTAACTATTTGGCCCAAACATTCAAAATCTACTTGTCAAGAAACTTACAAAAAGGCATTCTAGAAGAGTCTAAAGTCTCAAAGAAAGATAACACATTCTTTAACTAACTAGATTTAGATAAAACTACTTTAGTAATTTCCTTGTCAAGGTGAATGGCAAGAGATTTGATGGGGGTTAGAATGCACTTACCTTGTCTTCGACCTTATGTTTTCCCTCATTGATGATCTCAAGAGTTAACCATACAAAATTTTGCATAAGCCAAGATAGGTCTTTCCTCACTAGATAATGCCTCATGAAATTATTTTTGTTTAGCACGCTTCAAGTCTGTGCTATCAACTTGTCCATCAACAAGGTTGGAAAGAGGGCCAAAACCCTTTCCCATCACTTCACATGAGTATAAAAGCCAATCATTGTCCTCTATAATAAAAAATTACATACAACACAAAACATATGAAAGGTAAGAACAATAATAAATAAAAGGGAAAAGGAGGATGCTTAAACAAACCTACCTACACTGTAATGCCCCACTAGTGAACCCATGCAAGATTAACCTAAAATTGTTACTAAGTTTAAAGAATACATTTTTTTCTTAAGAGTTTACAAACAATATTAAATAACAAAGCAGAAGTAAAACATAAAATCCATGTATATTCATATACGCAATCTTAATTATAGATTACAAATCTCAAGGGTTACTTGACATAGAATTATGTAATATAATTTAATCTACTAAGTACAATAATCTTGTAAATCTTCTACATACTACATCATCTTAAATAAATAGATACATCTAAACTATAAAGTATAAAAGATAACCCACATCCATTGCACAAGTCATAGGGTATTTAAATACAACTGAGTACAAAGTACAAATAAAATAAGAATAGGTACAAATATCCAAGGAAGATAGAATAAGAAGAAACCACAACAAGGATCATCTAGCATTGGTATAGGAATGTCAGAGTCTCAAATGGTAAAAATTGCTACATCCTAACCTCGTGGGAACCTATGGTTCCACTCTTGACATGCTGAGGAGATAACATCAAACCCCACTCAGATAACAATACCAAAATCAATCATCGGGTAATACTAAGAAAGGGGTCCTATAAGTTCCTACCTCAAGGGTACAACTCAATAACTCAAAGGTACACATACTAATCCAGAGACAACCAACACACGTAGGAACCCTAAGATGAAATTAGGGAAGTGTCATCACATATGTCAACCCCTTGGAATGATCTCACTGGACTCTGACTCCCAAGTGTAAACATATGTAGAACCTGAAATCCTCTCATGTAGACAAGGATAATCGATCATGCCAAAACCCACCGTCACTATTGGATGAGAAAAAATCTTCTCGCTCCCATCCTTAACTTATACTAGCGCTCAAGACATGGGTGAGGAATCTATTGTCTTATTAATTTATTTTAAAACCCCATTTAATGTATTATATTATCACTTATTTAAGTAGCCTACTAAGGATACCCAGGTAGCCACTTCCGAACTTTGATGCCTCCAAAGCAAGCCACTTCCCCTTTAACACCTAGATAACCTACCCTAAGTTCATAACTCTCAAAATATCTCATATATAATCATGAATCACAAAAAAATCAAAACCTCATTCCAAAATATCACATGAACATACATAACCAATTTCCATTATGATAAAACCAAAACATTCATAAGGTTGGGTTATAACACAATCAAATGTCACAAAAGTATGCAAGGCAAATAAACATAACTCA
>BSBK01002085.1:0-245000 GCA_027943335.1 Chamaecyparis obtusa | reverse complement strand
AATCCTTTAGTATTCGATAGTATATAAAATAAGGTTGAGGGGAATCATGACAACGGTCAACGTCCCTCGATAAAATTATGTAAGAGACTACACTATAACATGTTTAATAACTTAACCCAGATTAATTATCCTTAAATAAATTAAATAATAATTAAAATGTTAAGAAGGTTTATTATGTAATTAATTTCCTTCCCAAGGTTCGCTTATGTCCAAAATGACTAATAATTATTTTTGCATTAAAAAAATTCCAATAGTGAATATGCATCATTTTACCTTTTTTAATTTAAATCTCATTAGTTATTTCTCGATTAATTACCTGATTAATTAAATAGTAAAATTTACCCTTAGAAACAACCCCATTTAAAATTTAACTATATTAAAGGTGAGAATTATATTCCAATTTAATTTTCTATTGATTTAATCAATTTTATATCTAACTATTTGCACCATTAGTAACTCCATTAATTTTACCTAGGATAAATGCTAAAGTTCTTTTTATAGATCAATTAATTATTATGACTTAATTAAATCAATTCTTGTAACATTCCACTAACTAAAATAAAGTTGTCTAATTAGGTCAAATTAATAAATTATGTTGACCAAAATCAAATGATTAAATTTTAGATCTTATTCTAAAGTTCCCATTAAAAGATCCAATTGAAAGAAAGTGGGAAAAGAAATAACTTTTCCTGGCAAAAAGTCTTTTTTTTTTCTAATTTGAAATTCACAAACCCACTAAAATAATATTTAAAATAATAACTCAACCCTAATAGGGTTTTCAAACGAAGAGGGAAAAAAAGAGAAGGAAATGTGTCATTTTGCTTAACTCATTTCCTCTCTTCCTTCTCTCCTCTCAACCCTAACCCTATTCCAAAATTAGCGTTTGGGAAGGATTTAGGGCATTCTCATGCCATTCTTCCACTCTTTTCTCTCTTCTCTCTATCCTCATTCTTTTTCTTACAGGGTTTCATGGAGTTTTTCAAAGGATGTAGATCTTCACCAACAAAAAGGAAGGTATACATTTCTTGTATTTAAGATTTTGTTTGCAAAATTCTTCTACTCTTTTATTAAAAAAATCAACATGTATTTGTCTTTTTTTTTGCATTAAAAAAAAATGATAGTGGGGAGGATGTCAACCCCTCTCCATGGTTGTTCCCAAACCGTGACTCCCATTTAATGGGGGCCACGACGGTGGTGTCATGACGACCACCACCACAATGGCCACGACGACCACCACAACAGTGGTGGTTGTTGTTGCTCTAGTGCCACGGGCACCCACAACAATGGCCTCAACCATGCTTGTGGGGCTGCAACCCACCAAGGATCGAGCCCTCCCCACCTTTGGGGAAGGGTTTTGACCCTCCCAATCTTATTTTTTTAATATTTTTTTTTATAAAAAAATAATACTATACATTATATATATGTATGTATTCACTTTTTTATTTATTTCATAATATGGGTATATGCTTTTTATTTTAACAGTCTTATATATATATATATATATATATATATATATATATATATATATATATATATATATATATATATATATATATATATATATATATATATATATATATATATATATATATATATATATATATATATATATATATATATATATACTCCTCTTGAAACTTCAAAAGCAAATAAGTATCATTTTATTTTAGAAAACAAACATTCAGATTTTACTAATAATGAACAATAATGTAAACAATTATTTTTGTTTTGTTTTTAAATTTACTGAATTTAATTTTTCATATGAAATACACACATCTAGCTTGATTTTCATGCTGTCATAAGTATTAGAATAACATTAAAAGTTTTATTTTAAAAAAAAAATTATTTACACTAAATTTGAATTAATACTTAAAACTAAACAAATTTAAACAACAACCTAATAATTCCAACAAGCTTTCATGAAATGCAATTTGTTTTTGAAATTCGCTTAAAACATAATAGCAAGCTAATTTTAAAAAAAACATTAAGAGGCAACATTGAACAAACATAAACACCATTTGAAACCAAAACATTAATATACCCTTATTTTTTATAAATATAAATCTGCCCCAAATAAGAAACAATCATTTTTTTTACTTGAAACACAATGCTGCCATAAATCTTTTTTTAATATACAATACAACCCATTTTGAATCAAACTTTACAATAAACATATTTCAATGCATTTCTATTTTTTTATATCTTACAATGCAAACTTACAACATTGCTACTCTATTTTAGAAATAGAAGTATACACATAAATTTCATTTTTCTCAAATGATATCATAGATCTTTAATGAACCCTTGCAACACCCACATAACATCTACTTGAAAATGCCTTCAAACTTTGATCCAAGCAACCTGCAAATTTACGATGGGTTGACCATGATAGCTCACCTCCCAACCTAGGCTTTTACAAGGCCACCCCCGAGCTTGGGGAACCAAAAATGGATGGGTGACATACAATCATTTCCAAAACACACACATACCACATTAAAACCATAATGAACTCTCAAATCCATGGTTTGCACAAAGGATCACCTTGGACCCATGAAGAGGGGTGAAGGTGGAAAGTGAACCCAAATAGGAGAATCCATAATCACAATAAACATAGCTCAACAATACCTTTACAAGGCTCAAAATACAACTAGTAATGCCTTCACAAAGCCACACAATACATTTCCATTTTCCCATTTCATAAATGTACTTCTCCCCTTATGGCCCCCAAATGTGTAGAAAAAAAATGGCAACATGAAGCCCGTACTCCATGCCATATCCCTCTCCTCCATGAGGAGATACTCTACACTATTTGAACATTCCCAACCCTTCACCCTCAAGGCTCTCTTCCCTCCTAGAGGTGAGTATAGTCTTGCGCACCCAAAAATATACATGAAAACAAACAAGAAACATAAGAGAATAAATGAACAAAACTTGAAACAACACATATTAACATGCTACATGAGTTTACAACACCAAACATATAACATAAAGAAAAACATGGTCTTCCATGATAGGAGCACCAACCTTGCTCCAAGCAATGACAAGAATGAAGTTGAGGATGAGGTTTTTCCTTCCTCAACTTTTTCTTCCTTGGCCAAATATCACTAACTCAACTAGAAGTCTCTAAGTTTGGAGAGTGGGCAATCAACCCTCAAACTCCTCCGAATTTTCACTAAAAGGGAACTCCTCACCAACTTCCTACCCACCCATCTCAATGAGAGAGGAATTTTTGAGCCCTTTTCTTCCATTTTGTCTCCTCTCATAAAAGTGAGGTAGACCAAAAAATGGGGAGAAAGGGATGGGCTTCACTTCCTATCAATTTCATCATTCTCTAAAATGGCACTTTTTGAAAGGCCATAATTGAGTTTTGGACACATATTTGGTAAAAAATTAACCCCTAACCCATAGTACACCTATTGGGATAACTAAACTTAACCCTAACCATCCCTTAGGGATCCATTTAACCCCTCGAAAACCCTTTAAGAGTTAACCTACAGGTTTGCATGATGAGACTCCTATCTTGACTCCTTAAATAAGCAACCCTACATGGGAACACTACAAGGTGACCCTAGGGTGAGTGTCTAATCCAAATTAACTTACTTGGTCATGCCAACTCACATGTACAAGTGTCAATCAGGTAAAAGCACAATAAGTTGTCGCCCTTTTACAAAGGAAGAAGCTAACAAAATCAAAGTTGTTCAACTTCAATAGTATAAAAATGACATTTATGTTTGGAATTTGAAGATGATGTAAACTAATTAAATGTGATAAAATGGATGAAGTTTATGATTAATATTTTTAATAATTTTTTTGAATAACAATTGATATGTTTTTAATTTTTAAAGATGATTTTTCAGTTGCTGAAAAATGCTAAAAATTAGGGGTCTAGTTCCCACCCAAAAATTATATGTAAATAAACATTTTTTCCCCTAATTTCAAAATATGTCATAGATGACATATATAACTAGTGCATGAAGAAATAAAAATTGGTTTGTGTCCTATATTTTCTCTTTTATAACAATTCAAATTCTAACTCACTAAAATTTATAGTTTTCATCTCGCAACATATTTTTCATAACAAATCTATCCCAATCAAAAAAAGAAATATATATTCTTGAAGAGGACTCTCTCCTCTAGTGCACCATATGTTTTTCAAATTTATTTAATTACAATAAATAAATTTCTTTCTTTCTTTCTTTGAATCAACATATCCTTGACTGTTAAAATACCTACTTGCAATATTTTTAATTACAATAAACTATGTCTAATTAAAACACCATAAAATCTATATGAGGATATACTTGACTCTGATATCTACAAAAGGGTATTTTTTTATTTTTAAAAAAATATCATTAAAAATATTATAAGTTAGTGATACCATATGTTTGACCAGAACTAATGTTTAGTTAGAAATACTAAAATTTAGATGTGCTGATAAGTTAGCCTAAAATGTGACACCTGATTGTGCTTTTACACAATGACACAACATAAACACATCACATAAAACTACACATGACATGCCAAATGTATAACACATATTTACAAATTACAAAATGCAACACATCCATACATCACGTTTACTAAATAAAACACGTAACAATGAGGTTACATCTCTACATAGAGTTAACCTTGGCTTTACACAAAATTCACATTTATCCATCCCCGATTCCCCACATTTAAAACCATGGTCAATTTCCTACCCACTCAATCAAAATATCAGTAGCTCAAGCATAAACCATATATATATATATATATAAACACATATTCATTAGCAACTTGCATTTCACAACTTCATCTTAATTCAAAACCACATTTGTAATTCCATTTCCATATGCAATATCTATATTCCAATTTCCACTATCTCAAGTAACCCTAAAGCATTTGTAGAACTAAGTCATTACATATATATAAAATAAATTAACCTCTCAATCATTTCAAATCATATTTCACAAGTCAATGTAAATCAAACATAAGATTCAAAATCCAATTTTCCATCTATATCATATCATCAAGTTCTGTCAGTCATAAGCATGTAAAAATGTATATAACATCATCATCAACATAATATAAAAATCATCACATAATGTCTAATGATATAAACTCATGGTCCCATAAGTTTAATATGCAAAAACAGTGTATCATCGTGATAATTAAAATATGAAAATGCATGCTATGCTATGATGGGCTAGGAGGGACCTCACAATTAACTAATAAGAATTATAAAATTTATTTAAATTGAATATGCAACTAATTGCATATCAATTTTAACTAAAATAATATTACTTTAATCACTTCATTATTATTTTATCCAATTTACCTTAAATTTGAATTTAATAATTATTTAAATCTTTCAATTCCACCATTAGACTTTTAATTAATAAACATATTTAATTAATTTTCATTAATTAAATACCTTCACATTTAATTTTCTATATTTAAGAAAATTTAATTATTTAAACCACATAATTAATCTCACAACAATCACATCGGCTAGTTAAAGATCAGAAAGACCAACTAAACCTAACAAAATGATAATTATGCTCAAGGGAAAGGTTTATGAACTCACGCCACTTGGACGAATTCAGAAAGGTAAAATATCAAAAACTTGTCCACTATTTCAGGACAATGAAATGGCTTAGGTTGGGATTTGGACCTAAATGTTATCTCCCCTCTCTTACCATTGAGACGTTGTGATAGGGCACACTCATCTTGAAAAATCAAGGAAGTCGATGTCTGGTACTTGTAAACCTACATAAAAGACAAACATGGACATCCATATATATATATAACAAGCAATGACAGAGATCGAGATATCATGTGGATCCCACAAGCATGTAACTATGACTCTGTCCCTCAACCACATCAAACACGTCAAACATAAAGGTAAAACATACATGATAGCATACACATGTAAGTATGGGGTAAGCAAAACCATAGATATAACCAACATTTAAACATATAAATAATTATCATCAAAGTAACTAACATCATCTAACTGTAACATATGATATCTTATAACTATCCAATATCAAATCACCATATAATGTCATACTTCCAAAAATCTCATAATTAAGCTGGAATAACCAATGCACACATGAAAGTGGCCTAAAAGAGTTTGGCAATATAAAGCTGAAAAAACAAACTATGGGTGGGCACTACATACACCATAGGTGTTGCCACTCAGTCTACAAGCCATATTGATTCATCCTTTTGGGGTTTCGTCACAATTGCTACTAAAGCCATCATTTCCACTTTTCAAAAAAATATGAAGTTGAAACTTCAAAAAGAAAGAAGAATTAAGTTGGAAGAAAAAACTTACTCAAGAAGACAACCCACATATTTGATGGAAACAAGGAAGATACAATTTTAGACCTAATATGTACATACTTAGATTGATTGGAAAATGAGATGTCAGATGTCTCTTAGAATAAGTATTAAAGTGCAAATATCTTTGGATGAGACTCTACAATAAGATTAATTGAGAGACATGTAGAAGGGAGAGAGTTTTTGAAGGTTTAAAAACATTTTTTGTATTGCAAAATAAAAGTGGAGAGGTTGAGCTATAGGGTTGGAAATCAAAATGGGGTTTATTAGGGCTATTAGTGATTTATATGATGCTTAATGAGTTTCAAGCACTAGTAACACATCAAAAGTAAAATGAAGATAAATTTATGGAACTTATAAGTGCTTGATTGTAAGAAAAAATTCAAAATAAAAGCTTTCGTTCCTTATGAGGCACTTCTAATAGAAACATGTTCTTTTCTATTGAGGCAACTAATATAGTTTGACTTCTAGGAAATATGAAAAAATAAAGCATATAAATGTAAACATGTGACCTTCTCAAGATTTCCATGATAGAACTTTTAAACAAGTGAAATAAGGTTTTGATGAAACAAAACAACAAATAGATGAACAAATTTAGAATATCAACTTGGATTTATGCTCAAATAATATCAAAGGCACAAAGGCATTCATTATGGATAAATTTCACACAACTATAATGGGAATGTACATTAAGGATACATCGAAAATACCATCTCGAAGAATATAATCCTACATATAATTACCACCAAAAAGTCTATTTAAGGGCAAAAGCACTTGGAGAGTATTTACACTCATAGCTCAGTTGCAGATTAACACATTGTCTTCAATGTGAACAAGGTAGATGGAAGAGACCAAAAGAAGAATGAGAGGAGGGGATATGTGTATTTTGTATAGCTAAGACAATTGAGTTAAAGAAACATTATATGTTGGAGTGCGAAGCTTATAGTGATAATTAAGCCATTTATGTGGAGATGCCAGTAGCTATTTCTTTATAACATTTGTTCAAAGAGTGAAAGGTTGAGAAACAAGGGTATTCATTGCCAAGCTAAATAACAAAAGATTAACATTACAAAAAGACAACATCTGAGTTAAATGTGTTGCCTTTGATCTTGTAGTCTATTCTATTTAGTTCAATCACTATGTAATTTGTTTGAGATAAATAAAAAGGGAATTACCTAAAGTAAGTCAAATGACATTATATATGCACTTGAAACTCTACAAAATACACTTCAAGCTCTCTTGAATGATTTTGATAAAAAATAATTCACTTTAATAAATGCTAATTAAAAAAGATAGCTAAAAAAAAAAAAACTTTACAAAGTAGAAAATATGACACATATATAATCATCAACCCTAAATATTAAATAAACATTTTTATAATAAGCACCTAATCAAAACTACCTTTTTGAATACTAAAATATATTATACTTTTTATATAAATAACAGATAGATAAAGCTACCCTTCAAGTTATGCTCGAAGTACTCGAATAGAATCGAAAGCTCCTTTTCCTATATATAGAATAAATTTCCTATATAAAAAAACAATCTTTGATTGTATTTAAATGATACGGCCATGCGGGCATCAATTTTAGATCCAGGTGGGAAGGTATGAAAGCAAAGTTTTCTTCACCAAAAGTCCACGCGACGAATAATCGAGATGCTGGGATTTCGCAGCCTCATCAGAAAAGTTAAATGCAAGCGTGGAGAATCTCGAAATTGTGAACTCAAAAGCTAAAACGCCCCCTTCCCCAAATGAGTGAAATTATAAATACCCTGTTTTTGATGTCGGGCACTTTAAGTAATGCTAATGCAGAGTAGTGTGGAGATGAGTTGACTGTTAGCGGTCGAGAAAAACCCGCGAAGTCCGCAGCGCGGTTGGCGGCACACAGTTTGCGTGAAGGCATGCATTTGCAGCTGGATTCTATTTCTTTAGCTTATTTTGCACCAGATCGATTCTATTTCTTTAAGATATTTTGCACCAGATCGATTCCTCAGGTTAGCTTATGTGCTTTTCTTCTCCCTTCTTTCCTTCTCACGACCGTGCCTAGTCCAGTTATCGTAGCTTATGTTGCACACAATTTACAGGCCTTTAACCTTCGCTTTACCTGCCAAATTTACATATTTTTGAATTTGCATACTCGTGCAGTTTGGAACAGTACTATTTCGTCTTTGGCAAATTTATTGTTTTTTCATAATTTAGGATCCTGCATTAAAGCATTTTGGTCTTAGATTTGAAGAATCGCCGTGTGGATCTTTCTCGTCCTTGGGTTTGATCAGCTTTTGTTATGTCATGTGGTGTAGCAGACTGAATATAAGTTTGAAGGTCAATATGGACTCCAGGAAAAACACAAAAAAAATAGAACGTATGAAGGGCCAGTAGCTCAGTTGTAGATGTCCATTGGTTGTGTGCTTGCTTGTCCATGCTTCTCAACAACATTTGGTTCCAAAGATAACAGTATGGTCTCAGGATTGGATTCGGACGCATTATCATGTAGGACTTTAGTTGCTAACAATTCATCCGGGGTACTGAGTACGATTAGATAGGAGGAGATTTAGGATATGTGCATTGGATGGTACTAAGGTCAATAAATTTTGTTTCACTGACGATGAGTGAGGTAGTTTTCTTGAAACGTTGGACAAAAGCTTAATAGCTTCTATGCAGTTTCCAAAAAAGCTTCAACAATATGTAGATTGATTAAGAGTTCAGGTATTCTTTGAACCTTGCTATTTCTCTTTGCCTTATTTGGACATTTGATTGGTGCTATAATTTGGGATTTTAAAGGTTTGTGTGGGCTGGTTGAAACGTATGCATCACACCCCTAAGATGTTTTATACCCCTTTATGGCTCCAGGTTTTTTCTTTTAATTGACAGATGGTGGATATGTATTTGTGAAATCGTTGCTTTCATGTGTTTCTCCGTGTCACTTGGCCAAGTTCCTTACCAATTAGTTTTGATCTTTAGCTGGCCTGCTTGCTTTGGAGAGTTAATTTTCACCAAGCTCAAAGACTGTCTTTTATTAATTCATGCTTTATCCTAAGAACTTGGGACTTTTTTTCTTTCAAAGACAAGTTGACAGTTTTATTATAGAAAGCATCAAAAAGGGATTGAAAGGCTTGTCTTTATAGCCTCTATTCCAATGTGTCATCTGAATTGAACCATTAAGGGTCACAAGGCCAAAATCACATCTGCAATCCACGAAACTGAAAGCGAGCTTAAAAATGTGTGTTTTCTTCAATAGCATAGCATAACTGTTTAAATTCTAAAAGGGCCAATATTGAAACAAAATACTCTCACTTTCCAGAGTCTGAAAGGGCCAATTCTGAAATAAAATTCTCTTAGAAACCCTGTAACCCTTAATTTCCAGTGGAGTGTAGTAGCTTGAAGACCAAAAGAACACAAACTCATTACTGATTTATAAACAAGCCATATGTGAAAGTTATGGCATTCTGTGATAGCGGTTTCTAATGGGTGGTTATGAGCTTCAAAATTCCTGATCACCAACTGCTCCAGCATATAGGTTCACTCCATGCCATTTCCCAAAGGCAGTTAACTTCTATTGATTGACAATGCTTTAATTTATGGTAGTTCTAGTTTCAAATGTTATGAGCCAAGTTTAGAACTACATGAGAGGTGACCTAGTCAAAAAATTTATTAAATTTACATATCAAAGTAATAAGCAGTTGGGCAGAAGGTGAAGGAAAAAGTGCAAGAGGGCAAGCTGGTTTCAGGCCTAGACATTCCACCATTGATCATTGCATCACCCTTCAACATTTGATAGAGAAAATATGGGACAACCAGGGGGAGAAGCATATTGCTATTTTGTGGACTTCAAAAAAGCCTTTGACACGGTGGCTAGAGATAAGCTATGAAACAAAATGGGAGAATTAGGCATCCCTGATGTGTATAGAGCAGCAGTGCATAGACTATATGAGAGAGTTAGAGCCAAAATCAGAACTAGTGAAGGAATTTCCAAATGTTTTGGCAGTGACATTGGCATTAAGCAACGATGTCCTTTGTCTCCCACTTTGGTTTATACATTGATAAATTAGAAACTTGGCTAAACAAAATGGATGGAGAAGAGGTCTATATGGAGGATATGTGGTGAAGCTACTTTTATACATTGACAATCATATTTTAATATGAAAAACAACTCATGGATTAAAAGATCATTTAAGGGCCTTAGAACACCTTTCTTAGGAGGTAGGGATGTAGGTGAACATTACCAAAACAAAAATCATGATTTTCTCTTTAAAGAGGAAAGAAAAACAAATTACCTTCCTTTTTGAAGACAGCCAGTTGTAAACTGTGAAAGAATACAAATATCTTGGGATTGACTTCCATTATAAGCTCAGTTGGGAGACTTGTAGAGCGAAAAGGATACAGGGGGGAGGGAAAACGTCATATCTACTCCAAAATAGGTGCAGAAATGCTGAACTTTGGGACTGGAAAACCAAGAAAACTCTTTTTGGTTCACTGGTCACATTGATTGTTCTTTATGGTTGTGAAGTTTGGGGAGGCAGCATGACAAAATGTGGATGGAGACAATTAGAGAGAATTTAGATGCACCTAATCACAAGCAGTCTCAAAGTCGAAACCTCAGTACTATATGAAATACTTTTAGCGGAAGTAGGTACTTTTCCATTGGAGGCATTGACGATAAGCCAATTAGTAAGCTATTTAAAGAAGGTTGAAAACATGGATAGCCAATGCTGGCCCAAAATTGTAATGAAAGAGGGTCTTGACCTTAGGAAGAAAACTTGGATGGAACAAAACAAAAAGTGGTTGAGCAAATGGAACATCAAGCTGCATGAGTGTCCTAATACCAATGAGGAAATAAAATAGTTTGTAATAGAAAAGTTTCAGATTGCCATGTGGACTAATCATATTGATCAAAAAAAGGCTTATTACATCAAAGAGTTTAACCAACTCGGGAACCTGGAGAGAAAGCATATTTAGGGGCAGTTATTAAATGGAAAACAAGGCTGTTAGTGGCAAAATTGAGGACAGATTCTCATCATCTCAGGTGCGAGACAGGTAGGTGGAAGAGGCCCAAAGAGGTATCGAAAGAGAGAACTTGCATGTTTTGCAGGATGGGTGCAATTGAGACAAAATGACACTTTCTCATAGAATGCACAACGTATGAAGATATTCGTGCTTAGCATGAAATCATCTTGAAGGCCGACAACATGCACAATTTATTTGAGGGGGATAAGATCAACAAAACTGCTAGCTTTATAGTCAAGATCCATAGTAGGAGATTAGACATGCAAATGAATATGGAGATAGTTTAAGGTTGACTGATCAGTTTCATGGATGTCATTAAAATCCTTCATTCATTCATTTGGCAAATGGGGCAAGTCTAATTCTAGATAGGACCTGCTACGATCTGGTGATTTCTAAAAGAGTGAGTGACAAAGGCCTCTTGTAATTCAAAGTTTTGTACTTTGGTGCTAGGTTGCTAGGTTACCAGGACAGATTTGGGTACAAATATAGATGTCGGATTTGCCTCTTTTGGACCCTCGATATGTTCTCGTCTAGGTATCTTTGTATGACTAAATAACAAAACTGTTGATGTTTGTAGCATCGGTCAGATAAATAAATGAGACTATTAATTATTATGAGAAATGATTTACTACACGTATATATTATATATATTAATATATATATATATATATATATATATATATATATATATATATATATATATATATATAAAGTTAATCTTATAATAATTATGTAGTTAATTAATAAATCCGACTAATGAATAGACATGTCCCATGAAGGGACATGCCTCTTCTTGTCATTGCCATGTATAATTCATTGGGATCAATGCATTTGGAAGATACATAGACAATAGCAGTATTACTACATTTGCATTCGATCTAACAAACTCAACATGGTATCAGAGCCAGATTGCAAATGTGAGAAAGAATAAGTTAATTGATCACACCAAAACAACATGGTATCAGAGCCGGTTCCTACCAGCCTATGAGGTTTCAAAAATAATGTTGCCAACATATTACTCTTCACAATGACCGTATTGGCTACGACTGCTCATGCAACACAAACAACATATATCATTTTTTGTGATTTTATGCTTGACTTATTTGATTGGCACGATGACTGAGTGGAATCGAGTATAGAGATGAGATGTGTAGCAATTTATGTTTGATGAAACCCAATTGTCTTCCACGTAAGTTTCTTCCATCGATAAAGGAGTTGGCAGTGATTTATATTATAGAGAAAGTAAGATACAAATATTTCGTTTAAGTTGGAATCGATATGTATACTTCTTACATGAGAGAACGACAAGAGTAATATTACCATTGAGAAGCAATTAGTTGAGGCAACGTCATAGGTGTTACATCCTTATTAAGAAAAGATACAAGCTATGAGAGCATCGTATTGATATTCATGGAAAAAGAATATAAGAATCCAAACTATATCTCCAACTTGATGACAACCCGTGAAGACTCGGCTTGAGTAAATTATCGGCTCCAAAGATATTAGAATATGAATGGCGATATTGATTATGTCAATGATTGCACTCAGAAAATTATCCAATTGAATTTGCAATGTCTAATTCAGTATCACTCTGGTGTGGCTGCTGGGATATATTTGAAGTTGAATCGGATGTTCTCAGCACTCTAAGTCAGCGTCTATGTTGGGATTATTTTCCAGGGATTTCAAGAAGTATCATTGGGTATAGTTGCGAGCTACTGCATCCACTAGTATCTATTTCAGAATGATACTTATCATTACATCAGATGGTTAAGGTGTCGAGGAGAACGGTTGCCAGAAGCTCTTATCATAAACACTTGAATGAAGAGTGTGTGTTTGGCATATTTGCAGAGCATCATCTTAATGAATTTGTATTGGGGAAAATGGAGAATATATCGTGTTAATATTATGCGAAGATGACAATACAATTGCTATGTTATGAAAACATTGTTTACAAAAACTTCCTAGAGCCTGTAATCTCAGCATGTGAAGTTATGTTTTTGTAAGATAGCGTGATAATATTAAACCCTATGTCTTCTTCCAATAACAATTGGGCCATAGAAGATCAACTTGAGAGTTCACGACTAAAAGTGTTTTGAAAGGAAAATTATTCGGCAAAATGATTCAGCATATTATAGAAAATCAGATGCAGTTATTTAGTTACCATCAATTCTATGCATTTGCCATCTGTCAATATACGTGGGTGTCTGCTGCTCGTTATGGTTTCTCTTTTACATAAAATGCCAACATATATTTGTTTATTCATTCTTACGTCTTCATTATGGAGATTTGAAAAGACTACTTTGGGCAACTGCTTGTCATGTAGAAACTAATTCTTAGTTAGATGGCTTGAAGAAGGGACAGTTGGAACTAATTGATGTCTGAATCTTCTGGGAAGAGTTATAAATACAATATTTTTATTTGAAAGTTGATGAGCTTCAAAGGGAGCAGATGATTTAGTCAACTTGTGACAAACTCTCATATGGATTGAGAGGGAGTTCACTATTGAAGGTGAAACACTTTTGAGATCATAGTAGTTGGAACTGGTGGATAGAATCACCGATTGAGGAAATCCATACATCTTGAGAGATCCTTATTGCCTTTTTTTCTTCCCTTAAGTCCAAGACGGAGTGTTAATGTTGTGGCCTTGAAAAAGATCAAAATGCATCTTATGCTAGCCAGTGTGAGTCGGTAGCCTTATGACTATTCAGTGCAAAAGTAGACAATATGGACATAGAACTGACAATTGGGAATTTGGACATCTGTACCCACTGGCCAAAATCTTATGTAATGAAGAAATGTATGGAGTCACATCCGGCAGTGGCACTGAGTTGAGTTATATTCCAAAGAAGAAGAATACATATAGACTATGACTTACTTCTTTAAAGAGGAAAAATTAACATTCAGAGAGAGTCTGACACTTTATCTATTAGAAGCAACCTTGGATGAGAAGGTCAGAAGGTTGATATCACATTCAGAAGAAGTCTGATGAACCATCAGAGGAAACCTTGGACGAGAAGGTTAAATGTTGATGTTGGTACTCAAAGATTCAGAGGGAGTCTGACAATCCATTATAGACAACCTAGGGAAAAGAGGTCAGGAGGTTGATGCACGATCTTGAGCTTCAGAGAGAGCAACTAAAGGATCTACATCTGTGGACATCCGAGAATCTTGATTTAGAGGGAGCTGATCATGTCAAGATGCGTTCCTTAGTGATCAACAGTTAGAGGACTGTGATTCTTAGGATGGAATTTCAGCATCAGTGATCCATTATTTTTATCTTATAGAGATTCCTTATCACTATGTATGAGACATGGTAGGAAGGAATGTGATCCAGTTGGAGTATATTAATACAAGCGATCAAACAACAGATATTCTTACCAAACCACTCCCCAAGGTGAAAGTTGGTCACTTCAGGAAGAATCTTGGTATGGTTGAAATATAAAATTTTGATTTGTACTGATAAAGATGTTTTATGTGTAAACTTCTTTTGTCAGATGTGTGAGTTTATGGGCTCATCCATCTTGTGTACATTTTTGAGAGGTGACGATCTCTTAGACAATGAATACTTGTATTTGATGTTACAAGGTGACAATCTTGTAATGGAGATTCGTTATGGTAGACTTTTGATATGTCATTGCACATACCATAATATGGTTATATGTAAGGGGAATGTAATGATCTCAAATTTACTATATCCTTGTATCACGATCTGAGGTGATATGAAAATTAGGTATCACGATCTAAGGTGATTCCTCATATCACATTCTAAGGTGATGTGAAAACTAGGTATCATGATCTAAGATGATTCCTCATATTACGATCTAAGGTAATATGTAAAATCAGGTATCACGTGTTAGGTGATTCCTCATATCACATGTTAGGTGATATGTAAAACCAGGTATCACATGTTAGGTGATTCCTCATATCACATGTTAGGTGATATGTAAAACTAGGTATCACATGTTAAGGTGATTCCTCATATCACATGTTTGGTGATATGTAAAATTGGGTATCATGAGTTAAGGTGATTCCTCATATCAAATGCTAGGTGATATATAAAATTGGATATCACGAGTTAAGGTGATTCCTCATATCACATGCTAGGTGATATGTAAAATTAGGTATCAAATGTTAGGTGATTCCTCATATTACGGGCTAAGTGATATGTAAAACTCAGTATCACATGTTAGGTGATACTTCATGCCACGCATTAAGTGATATGTTATACCAAGTTATATATTCACAAGTTAGGTGGTATATATATATACATGTGATAACAATCTTATCATGAGAAATGTGATACATTATAAATGTTAATCTCTCGTCTGAAAAATATTGATATTATCTTCATTACACTTTATATACCTTAGCTTAGAGGGAGTGTTGAAATAAATAGCTTTCGATCAGATAAAGAATCAAATAAGAAATATATTTTTTCTCATTTGATTATCTATCTGTCTCAATATATTCTTATATGTCGATCCTTCATAGATCAAATGAAGATACTAATCAATATTCACACTTATACTGTAACTGACCTGCATTATTGACTTCAAACCATAACCACGAGTCAGGTGATATATCTTGCATGGAGGATTGAGTTCCTTAAACTAGCCATGATATTCTGTTGTGATAGACATCATGTGATGGCTGAAACAGATCACGATAGGTTATAGATAGTGCACATTATCTATGGACATTTGTTGAGTACTTGGTGAACATCATATAACTTGATGTTGATAGGCCATTACTCTAAGCACTTGATATTCTGCAGGCCAATATCATGAGTGCTTGTAAATAGAATCGCCGATGGAGGAAATCCACACCTTGGGACTATGTTTCTATTGATTACATCATAAAGATGATGCTTCTATTACCTCCATCATATGCTTGATGCTATAAGTGTTGAATGGATTTTATCTTCCCTAGCTAAGAGGGAGTGTTGATGTTTGTAGCATCAGTCAGATAAATAAATGAGACTATTAATTATTATGAGAAATGATTTACTACACATATATATTATATATATTAATATATATAATAATTTATATTATTTTTATATTAATATACATATACATATAAAGTTAATCTTATAATAATTATTTAATTAATTAATAAATCAGACTAATGAATAGACATGTCCCATGAAGGGACATGCCTCTTCTTGTCATTGCCATGTATAAATCATTGGGATCAATGCATTTGGAAGATACATAGATAATAGCAGTATTACTACATTTGCATTCGATCTAACAAACTTAACAAAAACAATAAAACTCAAACAAAATGACCAAACTTAATAAATTTAATTAAATTATAGCAAATAGTACACCCAACTTGTGGAAATGACTGAAAAGCATCAAAATTGAAATGTGATAGCACAAGAGTGATCTCGATGATAAATGAGCCTGACTGGGTGACATACCAAAAATAGATGCTCCCTCCAAGAACCTTGGAGCCCAAACCGAAAGTCGAAAATAACATCGAGAAGCATCATTTAACTCCTCTAAACCATCCGAGCTCATTGGAAATATCAAAACTCCCCTTGAATCATTCTGACACAAATTCAGAATGTTTCCAACAATTGCGCTGCTAGAGGACCTGAAAACATGGACATTATAGTCCTCCCTTCCTAAAGATTGTTTGTCTCAAGCAATGCCAACACATCTCCACAACCATCAAGTAGGTCCATACCGTAACCAAGAATGATCTTAGGGTCCCAAATCATCTTGGAAGGCTTGTAGTACCATCTTTTGAAAACACTATCCTATATGGTACCCAAACAAGAGACCTCCTGAAAACCTCCTAAAGAAAGAGCAATCAAATATTGTACCAACTTTGTCAACTCTTCGGTGAACTGCTCTTTGTAAGAACCAAACTAGAACACCATAGGCGAAAACTCTAGTAAGCCGACTTTGGCTTCCTCGCTCTCAAATGCTGAACTAAAACCCCAAGTGATTCCTGGGTTCCAAACCAATCTCAGAAAGAACCCACCAATATGACGCTACGACACTCTGATTATAGCTATAAACTCATCTTGCTAAATCCACACTCCTATTTCCTAAGACCCAATAATATATCCCTCAACAAAAGGCAAACTGAAATACTTGAAAGAGCTGAAATCTATACCATGAAACATTTCCTGCCAATGCATCTCAGTGAGGTCCATAATGGCAATCCCTGCACCTGATACAATTTTGGGCAACAGAGAAAATGATCTGCTCAACCATAACACATAAACCTTGACATCTCTCCTCATGATGTCCCCAATGTGAGGTAGATCAATCCCTGACCAGGGAGTAGTATAGAAGATGTTAGAAAGCTCAACTCTGAAGTTACCTATCTTGGGAATGCCTCTACAATCACATACTGATAACACATCATTGACACTTAGTCTCCAAGTGTCAAAGGGGCATGCAGCTGATGGGATTTCTCCTAAAATCAAAGCACCTCTACCAAACAACTCCAACTGTAAAATAATCAATTTTTGGTTTGAGGCGGCAATCCAATACATTTGAGTACAGGGAACTAAAGCTATATTTGGGCTGATTGGGAAATGGACAGCGGTACCAATTCTAAAACTTTGTCCACAACTCCAATCCTCAGTCAACACCATACAACTGAAATCTTCACCTGGGTCCCAAAGCTAAATACAGAATCTGCCATATGAGATGGAGTAATCTAATATCAAAGAATCATCAACAAGCATCCAACTGCATATGTAGACCAAAATCAACATACTTGGCCACTGCATACTGCTGTTATATCGCAGACCAGCAACAAATAGAATGGTATTGATGTCATCATACCAAAGCAAAAGTAGAAGAATAATCTCATAAGGATTACCCTTCAAGTAATCATGCTCCCACACACTACAATGCATACCAAAGGTTTATGTAGATCCACACAATTTTGAAAATGTAGTGAACAGCCATATAGGACAGGCTACTCATCACTAAATAACCCATGTCATTTGGTTCTAGTGCCAACAATAAGCAGCTGTATGGTCATAAGAATTAGGTGCCAACATTAAATTCGGAATGTAGATGTTTTCCTTAACACCAAAAGTAATTCAAGCGTGGCTGATCCACTAAGAGTAACACCCATAAAATCACTATGCTCATTCATAACGTTGTCAACATCAACCATAAACTCAGAATTAGAGAAGCTTTACCTCTTATTTTGTATGGAATGGTATATGTCATGGATTTATTTGGACTGATTTATTACTGTTGTTCTAAAATAAACAAATCCAGTCCTCTTGGAAGAAGATTCATCAAAATAACCATGCTTAGTCAATGCATCATGTATACCAACATTTGAACACTCAATTTTGCTAATTACTCCATGAATAGGAGCTGCAAATTCATGTAAATGAAAGACTATAACGCTGCTGTCCTTAATCAGAGATTTAGAACTGATTGTACCCTTTCTTTCATTACCTTGGAAAGCTTCAATTCAAGGGCACACCTGCATAGTCTTGGCAGCCGAATCTTGTAGCATGTCAAATCTAGAAACTATGACTACCTTATACTCAATTAAAGTGTCAACATCATAAAGGTGAAACATCAACATACAAATTGTTTCATGTCCTTCTCTAACTGCTGTTATAACATCAAGTTGCTGGCAATTAGAAGTTCCCACCATTACCTAATGCTCATTTATTCTCTCATGAATGTCTACCGTGCTACATTTCTTGTCACCACCATCTAGCTTGGATTCATGGTCATATGATGTCAAAAGATGGCTATCCCATCTTCTAATCCATACCATCACCTCCATGACCGGTATGTTTTCTGTTACTAGCAAATTCCAAGGTGTAGTATGCACAACAAACCAAACATTATCAAAATGTAAGATCTTCTTAGTAAGCAACCTCTTAGTCTCTATAATTAGCTCTCTAAGGCGAATTACCTCATATGATCTTATCAAATGTTCTTCCATTATGCATGACGCATGTTCGACCAAAATGGAATCAATAATATTTCCCTCTACACAAATAGGTATAACACTAGTGGCTGATCCACCGAGTGTGTGCACATTATCATCATAGTTTTGAACCTTCAAAGGACTCTTTAAAAGAGGAAACTCATGAACCTCATGATGCAAACTTAATGCCCAAATTGGATTTTCAAAATCATACCTCTTCTCTTGTTCACACATATCAGCATGTTCTTCTTGTTTACTTACCTCAAGATCTTCCTTTGCACACTCAACTTGTATACATTCTTCTCTTGGAAGAAATAATGATCTAAGGTATGATTCCCTTTGTCTTCTTGTGTTATCAAACTTACTGCAACTTTCCTTGACCTCAAGCAAGTGTTGTGTTGCTTGGGCAGCAAACATCTTGGCCTTCTTAGCTCTATGTGACTATCCATCACACATCTCTTGAGTCTTTTTCACATCTTGCAAGGTCTGATATACAAAATCAGAACCCTTGGGGCTTGAATCCACAATATACATCTCATGTGTAACACTCTTGACTTTAGTACCAACATAGGAAGACTCAACAACATCGTTACCGTAATGTGAAATGGATGCTACCTTCTGATTAGAACTGCTATTGCAAAAACCATAATAGGTGTCATACCTTGGTGTCCTATTTTCAACATCTATAATGGGCTGACCCATGATTGTAATCTCTTCCACTTTGTGAACAACTCGTTGGCTCAATGGTGTGTTATGTGCCTCCTCTTGATCCAAAGTTATTTCTTCTTTAGGACTCCCACATGATGACTGATTTTTGCATTCATTGAGTTCACCTGTAGGCTGCAACTTACAAACAGGTAATTCCTCTTCCTTTCCTTGTTCTAGCACATTTAACTCTTTACTTTTCTGAATGCTTTCTTTACTGTCTTTTGATATTTCTTTCCTTTTTTTCTGTTGATATGGACTTGTAAACATCAATTCATCTTCATCCTCCTCCGGTATACCCAAAAATTGTGTGAAGGAAAGCATGTCTTGTATCTTTATAGGAAGAGAACAATACTTATGGTAGCTGCTCATAATTGAATTATGTGTTGCCATGTCATGAAGTCTCTTACTTTTACTTGTAGATGGAGAAGAAACCTTAGAGTGCCCACCTTTCCTTGAAAGTGAACCATCTAAACGTTGCAATTCACAAGTGATCTATTGTTGTGTTTGTTCAAGATCTTTCATTATTTTCTCCAGACTAGGTGCCTTTCCTTCTTTGGTGGAGCAGGAAGAAAGGTAGGTAACAATCTTCCATCCTTAATTCTAGCCATGGAATTAACTTGCCGTCCAACTGAAAACCAATCCAAACTTTAGTGCATGCAACTGATTTCACCCAACAGTTTGGCAGGATTTAGGCTCTGATACCACTATAAGAACCCCTGCTAATTCTGAACTATTTTCTCAATTTTTAGATGTTTGACAATTCCTCAAACACTTGGCAAACAATCCATTGTACACTGATTTTCTGATTACTGTTTGTATTTTGGGGTATTTATTCTTTGCCAAATTAAATAGGAATTCATAGAAAATGATAGACAATGATTGCATAAAATTTTAACAAGATAATTTCAAAGAATTAATATCACATTAGGTATAAATCAGTTATGAGTATGCTTACTATCAGGTCTAATACAAATGTTATCAGACTGAATCATCATATGAAAAGTGCATTACATAGCCAATACAAAGTCTGATTCAATTCCTTAACATACCTGATTTATTTGCTTGCTTGTGTGGACTCCAAGTGATGCCAAATGCAACTTGTTTTGGTTGGAATTGGATCTGCAGCTCTGCTGATGAGGTTTGAAGCAATTCTAATCAAAACTGAAGGTGATGGCAGCCTCTACGTGCCCTTAATGCATGCAAATGTTCCCCTCCAATGTAAGTGCCTAGGGTAGAGATGGTAGCAATGAAACCCTACGCTGATATGAAGCCAATATGATGCCAAATGAGCCACAAAACCTTTGCAATTGGAATCTGATATGAACTGGACAAAATCTGATCACAAGCTGTGAATTATCTCAAACCCTAGTCATCCCAAATGAAGAAAAAATCATATAAAATTTATGTGACCTTCAACCTGCAATATGATTCCATTATCGTGTCCTAACCCTAGCTGGAACTTCCACAAATCTGCTCAAAATTCTACATATCAGCTCAATGATGAACCATGAGTGAGTCCACCTCATTGGTGGAATTGGTTTTTTGTCCAACCTACAAATTTCCAAGGGTTTCCGTCCTAAAAAATGATTGTCATTGTCAAACCAGCAACTATAGAGAAATATCAAATAGCATATATCTCATAATATCCCTTGGAGAAGGATGAGGCTACTTTAAAAAGATTCCCCAAACAATTGGTGAGTCTCCACTCTCAATGTGGGCCTAAAACTCACTTTTATTTTATTATCCTTTCAAAAACAACTTTATGTTATAATTTAAAGTTGATATTGTAATAAAGTTACTTTATTAATTTAAACTCCCCCATTGCCCCAAAAATGACCTTTTCATTAATATAATAATAATTTGACACACAAGGTCTCTGTTTTATGTGTCCAAGAATTAAAACTTCTCATCCTTGGTGCAGGGGCACTTCTACAAGCACCTAAGGACACCTTGAGACATCATGAAGATAGAGGATCTAAGGCATCCCTAAAAGTGAATTGGGATATGCTTAAGCCTTTAATGGCAATATGTAATAAACAATTGGATGAATTTGTAATATGTCCTAGAAGTCCTGATAAAGGACTTAGGACCAAAATGATGTAAGCTGGGTCAATAGTACCCCAAGGGTTCAATTAGGGTCTAGGTTTTCTTTGTCAAGGTCAAATAGGTCCTAGGAATTGAATCATTAGAGTTTGAATAAGTTTTATGCAATAAAACACGAAATAACACAAGTTAATAATTCAAATTTTTGAATATTAACGGCTAGTTGTGTTTTGGTGGGAAATAACAATTAGGTCTAAACAAGTTTTAATCCTTCCCAACCACTTGGGATCGGTTGAGGAAGTTGAGAACAGTTTTATAAACTCCCATAGATGTGTGGGAGAGTAAGGAGTATGGACTGGTGAAGGAAATGTACAGACTGTACACAGAAAATCAATAGAGTTCAGTAGTTTCTTGCATGTTTTGAGTTCTTTAGTGTATTTTCTTCATTGTTTGATCATTGCAATGCATGAAGGAATGTATTTGAAGTTGTTTTGATCCACATTAAAGGATTTCCATTCTGAAAATTCAAATAAATAAGCACTGTGCTGTAGACAGTCAGGTTTTACATTGTTTTCCTTAAAGAAAATGGAGTAACCATCCCCATACTGTTCTAACTGTGACTTGGGGATGGATTATTGACATGTACCATATGTATTCATGTCTAACAATGCAGGAACAAGTTGGTGAATGCAGATGATTAGTCATTTGGTCAAGTTGGAGTGTTTGAGGGCATGAAATTGCCTTGAAATTGGTGGCTATGGAGCAGCAGTAGGAGATCTACCCATTGGAGGACCCTATTTTCTTCATGAAGTTGTTAGAGGACACCAATGTGATGGTGTAACAACTCTCATTGGTTGGAGAAAGCATTGGGAAGCGTGACATTGCTCAAGCCCTAGTTTATAGGGGTTTTGGGGCAAATTTGGGGCTTTTATGCTTGCTGGGGTCAAGAGTCCAAATTGGTTGGATATTTGGTGGTTTGGGGTCATTTCCTAAGACCATTGAAGGTCTCATAGTCATTGGATTTGTTTGGAGCATACTTCCTTTGTAAATGTGCACAATTAGCCCTCTTGTAAACCGGGTACAGTCAGGTTTTGGAACAGTTGGTCCAAAGTACCTACCTGAAAGCTTTTAGTATGTTTTGTATGAGGACTAAGGGTATCTAGAACCTTGATTTGTTCTGGAAGTTATTTGGGGAACTTGGAAGTTAATAGGTGAATTAGGTCACTGTTGGGCTACAAGGAGCCAGGCATAATTGGTGTGTTTCAAGGTGCAATTGTTGGGTGGGGTTTCTGATCAAATAACCTTTTGAAACCTTTTGTAATTGACCAAAGGAAGTGTTTGAAACCATTTTGGGCATTGAGTAAAGTCTTGTTTGGATTTTGGGTACTTTTGGAGCCTTTGGTGTCTTGGGTCTACTTGGTGGTTTGGGAACCTTGTATTTCCCTTATAAGTCTTTTCTACCTTTGCAACCTTGATCAAATCAATGACCACCCTTCCACTTTGCATCAATCCTGGTGATTTGGGAACCTGGTATTTCCCTTATAACTGCATTGCTAGAGGACCCGAAAACGAGGACATTATAGCTCTGCCCTTGGTCTTAAAAGGGAAGGACACCCTATTGTAGTCTCCTCAAACCCTTACCATGGTTGACCATAAGTTAACTCTAATCATAAGGAGGAGGATAAGGGTGACGATGAAAGAGGGAAATGGCTATGTGATTCCTCGCTAGGTACACCCCCACATATGGATGACAAAGGGCCACATGATGGCCAAGAGGGATGATATATGCTTTTGGGCCTAGGGTAGAGGGTTGTCTCCTATGGTTGAACTCCATCAATAAATTAAATATATCTTATTAAATTAATGTTCCTAACCCTAGTAGGAAAGATCTATGCTTTTAATGTCTCTAATAATGAAGATTTATTATTATGTTTTAATGATTTCCTAACATTTTGCAGGATCTCAACCAGGTACATGATGTTACTAATTCTATTCCACTTCTTGTTCTACTTGGAATTTGTGATTTAGGGCAAAAGCTAGGGCATTTACAAAAAGGGGACATTACAGACTCTTTTCTAGTAGGCCTTGTAAATTAGTGTAGGATAGGAATTCCAAAATTATGTGAGCTTAGAGGAGGGGCAAATTGCATGAACAACCAATAGCATTGGCAACACCAAGTTTGAAAGTCATAATTTCAAGGGTGATTGTAGAAATTCCATGCCTAGCCTTGTAGTAGATCTCTACTACTAGAAATTAGGAGGAATATGGTTACTAGGTTGGTGATTGCCATTTAGAAGTCCCTCTTAAAAACATTGAGAAAAAAGTGGGTTACCAGATCCATGGTATATCAAAATTGAATAAGGCCTAGAAGCAACATGGATTGCACTACAACTTGACTTAACAACTAGACATAAAGGAAATTGGCCAGATCGTTGGTGGATTGTTGACTTTGTGGTCAACACCTCCTTCGAGATTCATGACATGGCTTAACCGCCTCCTGTGGGTCGGGTTAAATTTGGCATTTGTATTAGGCATTGACAATTCAAGCTTTTGGCGCAACGACAAATGATTCCAACAATTGGTATCAAAGCCTTGGGTCACGGGTTCAAGCCTCCCTTCAATAGGTGTTGAAGGCTCAGTTGGTGTTGAGGGGGAGATTGTTGACTTGGTGGTCAACACCTCCTTGGATATTCGTGACATGACTTAACTACCTCCCGTGGGTCAAGTTAAATCTAGCATTTGTATCGGGCATTGACAGTTTGAGCTTTTGGTGTAACGACAAATGATTCCAGCAGTTTTACCCAGAAGCGAGCATGGCAATAGGCATAGGGAGGGTTCTGTCAAAGCCAGGTTGAATTCAAGTCTGTATCTTCACCTGGTTATACATATACCCTTGAATAATTCAGCTGTGTTAAAAACAAAAGTTTTTTTGTTGGACTTGAATGCAATTTTGTATTGGCGAATTCTTATCAATTGAAGGTAAAATTCAGATTATGCTTAGGTTTCTTACAACCCCCTTGCACCATATCTGGAGCATTGAGTGGTTTACCATCTACATTTACTCCTACGAGTTCTACATACCCAACTTTGCTTTCGCCTTACTATTGATAGACATCCCTTATCCCCATTTAAAAGGTTTAGGCAAAAGTTGTAGATTCTTGGAAGCCATCTTAGGGGCCATCAACCCTTTTGAACCCTCCAAGGAGGCATTGAGCACAAGCATGTCTCCATTTGTTTAAATATCTTTTCTTCATGGGATCTATAGATGCTTCTTTCACTTCCTCCAATGCTTGAATCCCTTATAAATCAGCTTTGTTTGCTTTTGGTTTCAACATGATTTGGGTGAGATTCTTCATTCAAAAAACATTTGCTCTTTTCTGCTACTTTGAGTTTTGATACATTATCTAAATCCTTAATTTGAAGGATAAACTATCTATGCAGATAATGTTTCAATGTAGTGCAATGCTTAAGTCATATTTAAACATGTAAGTGCAAATAATTTGTGTTTTAATCGTTATTAACTTTAAGTGCTAGCAAGTTTCCACAATCCATAACGATTTATCTTATGCTTCTGGATCTTGAGTGTGTATAGATTTTTGAGTCAACGTTTCGGGTCACAATCTATGAACCATCAACATGACATAAGAGAGCTCAAGGAGATGATGGTTCATAAAGTGTGACTTGAAACGTTGACTAAAAAATACGTACACAATCAAGATTTAGAAGCATAAGATAAATAGTTATTAACTTTGCCAAACATTGGATTGAATGAATTAGTAACAAATATTTATGGGGTTTTGATTTGAATGGATTAGTAACTAGACAATTTGTTATTAGTGATTCTAATTCAACTACAGTTTTTATCTAAATTTGTGGGATGGTTGAGAATTTAAGGCTTGGATGTCTTGGGTTGGTTCTTTTGAAAGTTATTAAACTACGATTAATCTTATGAAGTTTATAAGGTTGGTTGAGTTTTGTATAGGTCCTTAGGTTGACTTACTTCGGTGTATGTTGTCAGAAGGCAGTTATGCAACACATTGTTTTACAAAAGTCACTGAAAGGACTCATAGGAGCAGCAATATTTTTCAATGCCAAATAACCTTTGACATAAGATAAAAGTAATGAATGAATGCTATATTGCCAATAATGGTTTAATGCATATAATATACAAGATCATTGTGCACAATAAGAATCCTTTCTTATATAGGCAAGGGCGAGACATAAGATGACAAGTACTTGAGACAATAAAATTAAGTGCCGTAAGTAGACTAACGAGGTGTGAATAGGTCCAAAAGGGGAACTGGTTAGGTACTAAACATTGTTCACACCAACACTCCCCCTCAAGTGCAAATCAGGGAGGAACAAACAAATGCAGAGTTGCAAAGATGGATGCCAATAACTAAGACTAGTGAGGTACACATGTACAAAAGATTTTTTAGAAACACAATTATGTACTTCAAGCCTAATCAAAGAGTGTGACATTCTAGAATCATTTGGAAATTAACGAGTAGAAAGTTCCAAAGACAATGGTGAATTTTTCGAATACTGCTCAAGGATCTCCAAGCCAATGCCAAAATGTGACAAATGAATTGGTGGAGGAAGAACAAGAGGGTTTGAAGACAATGGGACAATGATAGAAATATAATTGTCATCAAAGAAGGTACAAATGTGCTAAATATTGTCCTCCAAGTTTACAAGATAGTACTGACTAGATGAACCATAAACAAGATAGGATCCCAGGAAGTTGCATTTGGAAAAGTAGGATCCTTTTGAACTAAATTGTTGGAAGTGGAACAACTTTTAAGGAACAAGTTGTGTCTCAATTAATGATCTTTCACAAATAACCAACGAAGTATCTGTGGGAGGAGAAAGAGCATCAAAATAAACTTTAGTTTCATCAATCATGTCCAAATAAGAAAACTCCATAAGTGTATCATGGTCATATGGTATATCTCTCAATCATCAAGAGGTAGAAGATAGTCCTAAGCAAGATCATCTAGGAATGGCTGAGTAGTAGAATCTCCATGCATCTCTCAAATTTTTGTTCAAAGGGCACAAGGGTGCTCGATTTGTGAGAAGGCCCACAAAGTGTTATCATCAACATTACAAAACGTCACTCTGCTGTCATGATCTTTCTTGGTAACCCAGTCTAGATATCCCTGAGAAGGACTTGGTTTACGAACAAGTCCATAGAGATGGGGCAAAAAATAAAGCCAACACAAGTGCTTCAAGATAAGATAACATATCTCTATTGCTTATAGCTCCCCCTCTTTGAGAGGAGTACTTAAGGATGAAACAAAAAGCCTATTATGAACTAAGATAGATCACCCCAAATTACATAGACATGAAACCCCCAACAAAAGTTATAACCCCTCAACAAAGCACAAGAGGCACTGATGTGCAATTTTTACAAATTGACTAGCCTATCTCAACTACTTATAACACATGATGTTTTTTATATTTTTCAGAGAAAAATGCTTGCCAAAAAGAACATCAGAGATTACAAACAAATTCTTTGTTATTTTTTGATTTGTTTCAAAAAGAACTTTGCCAATATTTGACTTCGTATGTAAAAGATATGCTTGATGCAAAAAAAGGGCAAAAATTAACAAATTTGATGCTTCAAGCAGAATCTACAAAAATGATCAGACAATAGCGAAGTATTGGGGTGGTGCTTAGGTGACATTGCTAGTTAAGTAGGGTTGATATTGCTAGATTTGGGGCAATGTGTTTGTAGAAATAATTTACACTGCCTAGTTGGTTGTAGAGTGGTTTGTAGGTAGCATGGGGGCAGAAATTGCCTTTAATAACAGCTTGTAAGTGGTGAGGTTTAAGCCCTCCTAGCTGGGTGTGACTAGGGGCTTGGTCCCCTGTGTCTACATGCTGCAAACTACGCAAGTGGTCAGTGATAAGATTGTGAGCTTTGGCCCTTGGGGACTTTGCACTGCTTTTTGATATCTATGAGAGGTGGGCCTTCTCCGATCCACCATTTAATAAAATCTTTGCCATAAATTGTACCGCATGCCAAAAAACATGCTAACTAAAAATAAAAAAGATTGAACTGCCAAAATGTGAATCGCAATAGTTGATGTTGATGTAGAAGAAAATATTATCATACATCTGATGCGATTTGTTTTCTATCAAATATGGCTCAGACAATACAAACAAATTGTATGACCTAACATGGAGATGTCCACATAAAAAACAAATGTACTAGTGATTGCTCTAAATTTGATGGCGTTTATAGTTGATTCATAGGTTTTTTTGCCTTTAAAATTCAATGGCAAGGTCTGTTTTTCCCTAGGATGCATCCTATGAAAAACTTGGTAAAACCCATCCAAAAAGGAGTTACTAAAAGGACTCATAGGTGCAGGAAATCTTCTGCAACACCAAATGACCTTCCACACGAGAAGAGGCTTGCAGATCTAAAGCTTTGATACTATATAGACTTAAAGAACTCATATGAGCAAGAATCTTTGGAACACCAAATAACCGTCCACATAAGAGAGAAGCAATGAAAGAATGCTATATTGCCAATAGTGGTACAATTCATACAAGAAAGAAGATCATAATATCCAATGAGAGCTCTTGCTTATATAGCCAAGGGTGAGACATAGTACCACATAAACTTGTGACAAGTGTCAATCTTATGATTTGAGTCAGAAAAAGTAAATGCCCTAAGTAAACTTAACTAGCTAGATGTGAATAGATCCTAAAAGGGAACTACTTAGCTGCTAAACCTTGTTCACACGAACATATCTGATTGATAATTGGGATGACTTTCGAATGGAAAAGTCCTTAGTTCTTTCAGGGTTGCTCTTGTAAGACATTTGTAATAACTTATGTAATCTTCTACATTTATAGGAGACAATGAGGTTATTTTATAAAGATTTTAAAATATTACACGTACAATTATTGGTGCAATCAAATTTTAGTTGGGATTATATTAAATTTCAGTGAAGAGTGGTGGATTTAACTTGGCATAAATATTTATTGCTTTTTTTATGCTCACTTTCCACTTGGATTACACTTTTCATTCATAAGTGCTGGTTTCCAATATGTCTTTTTGCTCTGTGGTTCTATTTACTCTGCTAGTATTTTCTTTCAATTTTCAATCATGCATGAGAACTGAACTGTTATATACTTAATCTATTGCTTGAAATTTTTCACAATGGATACAATTGCTTGAAACAGGAAAGTTGCAGCAGGTGGAGCTGCTGGAACCATGTGGACTAACATCTTTAGAGTTGTATGTACCTGTAATCCTGTTACCTGATCATATATGGTTTTTTGACATGCAACTCCTTGTGTTGTTCATGAAATTTTTCATGTTTTCTGTTTTGCAAGATATTATGGATGGAAATACTTCTATCAACATTTTTTGTTTCATTAAATGTTCTATTCGAAGTGGTTGACAATTATAAAATACACTTACACATTAATTACCTTCATTATGATGTCCCATCAGCACCTGTTGGTTGATATATTATGAAGATGTTTTTTTATATCTCTATAATGAATGATTTGTTCGGAGTGCTGTTTAAGTGATTAATATTCCAGTGCTATACCATGCCATTCTAAACACGCTGTCTTGTCAGGGCATTCAGACATCATCTTTTTTACGAGTATGATATACATAATTACTAAAAGTAAATATATATTTGTTGGTAGCTTATTATCAGGGGGTTGAGGCATAACCTTTCATGGTGATACACTGTATTTGGTACTGGGGCTAATCATTTATTGCATTGTTCATCATCAATTCAACCAGGTACACGATTATGAGAATGGCAGTTAGCTTTAAGTAGCCAAATTATGCTGATGTTCCTTTTCCCGTCTGCACTATACACAAACAAATTAAAAATGATAGTCTGTTGACTTGTGCATCTATCTGTGAGTTCATGTGAGTGCACATTTACACACACACATATGTAGATATGAACACAGATTCATGTTTGCCCACACATAACGTTTATATTGGAAAGGGATCACAAAGCCATATCAAGGCTGGGCACATGTATATAATATTTCTTACCAGAACTTTTGAGTGAGTTACTGGTAAAAAAGTTTGCACAATCTGATGTTAAATCATTTGAATTTGGCATATCTTATAGTCTAATGTCAAAATAATAGGTCGAAGGGAAAGCACATGCTGCGTCTCTTTTATAATTTAATAAACAAAAACAAGCTATCTAATTGGGTACAACAGTACAGGTACAAGGACTTGAGTATGCTTGTATGGCAATATCTGTTTCAGGGCTGGGTAGATTATGGGTAATATATCTATATATATATATATATATGCATTCTAGCCTAAAAGCATGTATGAAGTTCAAATAACCACATAACATGCATAGAATAGTCAAGACTCAAAACAAACATACCATACTACTTCGATGCCAGTTTGTCTAATTTGAATATCACGATGGATATTATTTGTTCAATAGTAAACAATAAAATCAACAATCATTCATCATCGTCAATGACATTAGATGATGGGATAGGTTAGAAGAACTACAAGGAGTGCCATTGGCTTTTAAATTATGCCGGCTATCCTCATCTCAGAAAACAAATATCATTGGGTAGTTGTAACATCCAAGTTAGGTTGCTCTAGCTTTACACTCCGCAACTTTGTTGCCACTTCTTTTAGTTAGTTTTTTGTGTGTGAAAAAAGGTGTTAGTTGGAATGCTTGTAAACTAACTTTGCTACCTTTGTTGATGCTAATTGGTTGCACTTTATTGAGTGAATGAAGGAGAATGTACTCGATTCTGCTCAAATGAAGACAGACTAAGAACCTATTGAGGCAAAGTTAAATAGTTATGATCAATAGATTTTTAAATCAAATTTCAAGCTTGAAATACATTATTCCAATAATGAGAATAATTTAAATTTAGATTTTTTCTACTTCAAAAAAACTGAAATAAATCAAATTTCAAACTTGAAATAAATTATTTCAATAATGAGAAGAATTGAAATTTAGATTGTTTTAGTTAAAAAAATTGAAATAAAATTTTGATCTGAAGCGGTTATAGATGTCAGACTGCTTGGCCATAAAGTAAGTACCAATTGTGTGCATCCTTATATTTGTCATGAAGAAGGGAAATACATTGACCATCAGAGTGTACAAAGTCAACAAACTCATTCATAACTACATTGTCCACATCATGATTAGGGAAGCGTCTAGCAAATGCTAGTCTGTACCCTTTATAGCATTCCACACATCTTTTTATAATGCAACCCTTTTCAACAAGAAAGGATCCCAATCCCATTATATATTCGAGTCAATGTAAAGGCAAAAACAGGAGATTGGATGGTCATTTTGTTTCAACACTCAACAAGAGTTGTTTATGCCTGTTGGAAGGAAGTTTCTTGAAGACAATACTCTCTTATTTATGATTTTATATCTTTATCACTTAGTTGTTTCTGGATTTGATAGTGTGCCCCTTTTATTGCATCGCCATTTTGGATTAGACTTCCTGATCCATCATCAGGATGTAAAAGAGTGCCTAAAGATGTAAAAAATAAAATTGCAGACTTAGACTCACTCAAGGTCATATTTGAAGGGGTGAAGATGGGAAATCACACAAGGAACAAGGAGAAGGACAAGAAACTGAAAAAAACAACACATGTTTGAAAAAGAAAAAAAGACCAGTTAAGAAATAATTGTGAAATAACATAAAAAAGGGTCAATGATATTGAACACCACTAGATGTTGAGAGGGGGGGGAGGTGAATGAGCGTAAACAAACTTTTGACAGTTCTGTTACAGTTTCTCAGTTACTAATTATTGATCCAATTAATTTTCAGCAAAACACATAATTATAAAAGCACATACACATGAACACCAGATTTACATGGAAAACCCAATGTGGGAAAACCATGGTGAGAATCTTACTATATGAAACAAACGATTGCAATGTTTTAGGCCAAAAGCCAAGGAACTCACCATCCCTGTTGTTTTTAGGCTCATTGCCAGGGAACTCATCATTCCAAAGAGAACTTGCACAACAAATATAAATCTTCACAATGCTAGAGAGCATACTGTTTGCAATAGACACAGAGAAAATCTGAAATTTGTAGGATCTTCTGATCGACTTCTTCAACCTTTTTGTCAGATTCATCATCGGCATAACTCAATCTTCACATTCGATCCACACATATTTTGCAATAACCTTACACACTCTCATACGTCATTCATCCATTTACCCATGCATATATAATAGTTGTCCATCAGAAACATCATCAAGGTTGGCCTTGAGAAAAATAGCTAATGTTAGTGCATAGTCGGCCATTATGAGAAAAACATTAAATGCGGTCCACCCAGGAGATAAAGGGGACCCAAACACATCTCAGCAAGTCTTCTCCAAATGTTATGATCAAAGAACACGCATTGCATCATCCTCCAAAGCTAGTCCCAAAGGTAACATGTAAAAAAACATTAAAATGTGTTCCCAATCAGCTCCAAAACACTCTCCAAAGCACATAATGCCATATGGAACACAACATGCCACAACACGATCGTCCTTTACCTCTTAACTCTTTCATTTTAGTATATTTGGTCCAATTTTATTCAAACTTAGCCACCACAAATAGATGAGTCGGCCAAAGGCCAATATAGATAGCAATAATGCACTTGTGACAACAAATCTCCACCTACGAAGCACCCCATTAAAAGATATCTGAACTAAAACACTCCACAACCCATCTAACTATGTTCACCAAATAATATGTAAACTATTGTATAATTTATTACTTGTAATTCTGCAAATTTATTCCTTGATTAGATGCCTAATGATTCTCCTTTGATGGACTAATATATATCTTATTTTCTACTTAATACCTTCATTCCTTTAATACCATATAAAATTGTGTAAGTCATAAATAAGACAATTTTCTATATATATACCTTTATTAATGAATATCTAATCTTACTTGATTTTTGTTCTTCCCTTAGTTAATCGCTATATGTACCTTTCAATCTAGTTTTTTGTTAAATTTTAAGTAATCAGATCTAAGCTAAATGAAAACAGTGAATTTAAACAAATCAAAATAAGAGACAACACGATTTACCCTGGGAAACCTCTAGGAGGAAATACCCAGCATTCAGACCCAAATATGTATAGCCTCTTCAATACACTTACAATAACATCGTTGTGGATTTGCCGAGGATCCCCGATCCACGAAGCAAATCAACTTCAATCTAATAGTCCAGATTGAATCAGATCTTTGATGAAGAATCCCCTGCTTGAAAGGTTTGCTGTTGAAGCAGATCTGGAGCAGAATTGATGGAGAAGCTTGCTGCTTGAAGCTCAAATTGCTTGTAATAAGAGTAGGACTCCAACCATGCCACCAATCACTTTCATCTTGTAAGGAGATCTTTGTATGCTTTCCAAGAATCAGATTGAAGGGAAGTTTCAGATCTAGGGCAGATTAAATTAGAACAAATTTGCATATGAAACAGTCAGATCTGCTTTCTTGATTCAAACTAATTTCACCATGAATCTGCTGTATATCAGGACCTCTAGATTTGCTGTTTGCATGCTTCAGTAGCAGATCAGATTAATTCGCTGAGTGTAGACAATTCCAGTATTTAATGTGTATTGCTGTTGAAGTAAACCAGGAGCAGATCGGATGGCAGAGGTAGATCGCTGTATATAGCAGAGATATTTCGCAAGCTTGTTTTGTATATTGGATGCACTTTACAATGACCGAAATCCTCATATATATGAGGTAGAATAAATTACAAGGTAGGGTTGGCCAGATCTGGGACCACACGTTTCATCTAATCTTGGCGCCAAGGGTGATTTAAGACATTTAACCGTTGTGAAGGGCCCAACCCTTAATCGACATTATTTTAATTTAAATTAAATATATAAATTAAATATTAAGTTAAGTTAAATTATAATAGCTAGAATCCGAATCTAGCTATTTAAAAAATTAACAATTTTATCCTCTATCAGAGGTGCCCTTCCCTTTATATTCAGGAAGCTACCAGGCTCTGGGAACATATACTGCAACACTAGCATCCTGCGATGCCTCAACCTGGTCAGCTCATTACTTCCTTCTTCATAGGGCTTCACTCAGCTCGCGACACCAAGCGTTAGCTTGGCCCCACCCCTTGTTCCAGATCTGCGAGGCCTAGGACGAGCTCCTATCATCAGTGACCTTCCTTTTCTAGGACCACTTTGAAGTGGCCTAGGGTTTCGATCAATCCTATTGCTTATCCTTTAGTTTTGAGGTTCTTCATGTTCATAACCCTTAGCAGCATTCTAGAGGGATTTTTTTCTTTTGGGTCCCTCCCTTCGCTTTTGTTTCAGATGTTGTTGATTTCTTTGTTGGGGCACCGTTTGGTATTCCTGCTGTGAGCTGATCCCTTTTGTTGTTCTTGGTAGTCCCTTTGACCCCTTTTGTGGTCTCTTGTTGGACATTAATAAATTTATCTTTTTGTTTATCTATCTTGATTGCAATATCTATTTCTCGCCATGCTACTACCTCTCCCTATCCTTTCACTTTGATTGAGACCCACAACCAATATATAATTTGCACTCGTGGGTGGTTGCCAATGGCTGGTACTCTAAACTAGGCCTGACTCTATATATGTAATTACTTTCTCTTGGAAAGTAGCATTGTTTTGTTGTAAAATTAAACTTTGGAAACAAAAATCAATAACTTCTTGCCATGTTCTTGTGATTGTTACTTTCTTTCTGGTATTGCTTATGGTATGTTTTGTGCATTGTTAACTTTGCATAATCAAGTTAGCTCCTTTTGAGAGTAAACATTTTGGTGCTGTTGCCATATGAAGCCTGGGGATTTAAATCACATTGGACACTGGTATGCCACTATAATGGGCTGACCTTACAAACAAATGTAAGTCTCTAAATTTGTAGAAGAAAATACAATAGAGGATGAGTTGATAGAAGACCTCATATGCTTGTGGGAAGTTTTTGTCAACTCGTATGTTCAAAGGGAAGCCTTCCATTGAGGGGTCCCTAAGAGCAACATTTGAGAAAGGTTAAAGGTGAATGAAGAGGTTGAGTCTCTTGACAAGGCTATCAGGATTGCTGGCACATAATCTAATAGCCCTTTGAGATCTTCTGGTTTCCTGCATTGGGGTGCACCAACTGCTTACCTAAAATAGATAGTAGGGGTGCACTTGAAAATTGTGTGCGGGATGACAAAGACCGAGAGCAATGTTGGCAACAAATATAATGGCAAAAGGAAAGGAATTAGAGGGTGGAGGAAGAGCATGACACAAGTAGAAGCCATACTTCTGACAATTCCAACAATTGATGCCCCTTTTGCTAAGTAAAGATAGAAGATGTACTGTGCATACTCAGGAAGAAAAATAAGTATTGGGGAGAAGATCTCTTTGAATCAAGGAACAAAGTGAAAGGAGATGTCGATTACAGAGAACCATCGAAGAATCTCAAAGTCCGCCATGAAGCAAAAGTCGAAGTGTTAGCCAAAGTCAAAGTCCACATAGGTGGAAGACACCCGATTGGGAGGGTGCAACACGATATTTGTGGTATGAGTGGGAGGAGATTGCCAGAATTTACCACTCCCTGATGAGGTAGAAGAAGATCTTGCCATCCAAGAAAACAATATGTTCGTACAAGCAGTGTTGGACGAGGAAGACTTAGATATTGACTCCACGGAGAGTAGCTTGTTAGTGTACTTTGCATGTGACGAAGAGAATGAAGAAAGGAACCTTGAGAACGAGGTTGCCCAAATATTTGAGAGCAATTCGTACTACATTGAGAACTTGTTCATAACAAAAGAATCAAGAATACGGGATCTAAGCCAAAGACCTTGGGGAGGAGGGAGGCCAGGTTTGAGGAAGGTAATGAAGGGAGGAGGGACGTTGGCAATAGACGTGTACAAGGCTTGCACATGGACGAGAGTGCAGAAGAAGCACTGGAATGTGGGCAAGAGCGAAGCAATCTAGTTAGGTCCTTAGTACACAACACATATCATTCTAGAATGGTGACCCGCCCCCCCCCCCCCCCCCCCCCCCCCTCGACAAGTCTTGGTTGGGATAGGCCAAAACTCCCTAAGTTCTATGGGAGTGGATTGAAGGGATCCATTGTGGCATTGCAAGATATGTGAAACCATATGGTTCACAAGTAGGCAGGTAGACAAAGATTACTGGCTAAGGTCATTTCTTGTCACACTATAGGGAATAGCCATTGATTGGTTTTTAGGCTTGGAAGAACCCCAAATAGAATGTGGGGAAAGAAGGTATTTGAGGAGGAATTTAAACTACTGAGGGATGACAGTGAAAATGTGGCTGAAATCTATAGCACTAAACCAGGAAAAAATAAGAATGTACGATCTTACAATTGTAGGCCCATGGTTTTGCTTGGCAAGATGGAGGTGTAGCTAGTTGACAGATTGAAGAAACTTCAGTTCATTAAAGGTTTGATCCTCAAATTGAGGGAAAAGATGATGGTAGTACCCTCGTCCTCGTATGTCGATGCTTACAATTGGGCAATGGACATTGAAAGTGAAACTAAGGCATCACAAGGGAAGAAGAGAATCCGTGATGATGACAGTATGGAGGACAATGGCAACGATGGTGAAACAAAAATTGTATAGACCATTTTATGGGATATGCTGCACATGATGAGGAAACTGAAGTTGGAGAAAGAAAGCTCCAAGGAAAACAAAGAAATATGGTGCACTGACTGTAAGGTAGGTAACAAAAAAACCACCTACCTGAAGAAGTTGTTTTGTGACATCTATCAAGTATTGGGACATTCCATCAAGGAATGCCCACACAACTTTAAAACAAGAAGCAAGCAAGTGCTCTTTGCACAAGGGGAATATGCAACACCATCGTCCACACCACCAAAACCACCTACCAATTCAAATGGATTGCCTAGTGGATATGATAATAATAGGTGAGGCAACAACAACAATAATAACAACAGTGGCACACAAAGTTGAATCCAGTACAATGCAAAACGAAGACCAATGATCTAGTGCAATAAGTGCAATGAATGGGGGTCATTTTGCTTGTGATTTCCAAAGTGGTCAAAATAACTTTGGCTTGCTATGCAAATGGTGTGGACTAAGGAACCATGAAGATGCCGACTACCCAAAGCAGAATAGGGTGAGCATGTTGCCCGTGGAGGAGCCAGATGAAGTATTGGCAATCACTAGTCTACAACCAAAGAAGGCAATATACCTAGACCCTGTATGGACAAAGAAAGACTTTGGAAAGCCAAAGCCGACATGGAGTCAACAATGGCAAAGGAAAGCCTTAAATGAAGCCATCAGTACTGCACTACGGTCGGAGTCTAAAAAGAATATAGTAAGACAGGTGTTGCAATTAATCCTTGTTAAGGTGATGGATCTTCTACAAACCATGCCATAACTAAAAATGTCAATTACAAATATAGTTAGTGACACAATCAGCCAGGAACAATGTCAACCGCAAAAGAAGCCTATAGAGGAACAACTACGTGAAGGGGACGTGGCCAGTGATCCAATGTATTCAAGATGGAGAACATGGGAAAAAAACAAATACCATTGTCAACAGAGGATCAAGAGTCAATATGCTACCAAAAGAAACTTGGACATGCCTTGGGAAGTTGACACTCTAGCCCCCAACCTTTTACTTGGTCGGTGCCGACCAACATGGCATTAAGCCATTACGATTACCGATGGCACAAAAGGTGACAATCGACACACAACATTTCTTCCTTGACTTTGTACAACGCTCTCCTTAGCAGAGGTTGGTTGATGTTTGCTGAGGCAAATCACAAATAGAAGCAAAACACTTTGTCCGTTGAAAGTGAAGGACCAAAGTATGTCATCGACTTGAGAAATTAGGCAGTGAGTGAGGAATCGACATCAAATTAGACAGTGAGTGAGGAATTGACATCCTCCAACTTGGAATCTAATGAGGGAGATTGTGGAATGGATGAATGGAGGAGGAAAATGGAACCAAACGGTGAAGGGGTGCTGGAATTGGAGAAATGCTTCGAAGATGAGACTAGCTTCCTTAATGGCTTGTTTCATTGTAGATGGAGGATTATGAGGTCTTCCAACCTGAATGTAACATGTTGCAAATCGGGGAGATAGAGGAAGTCACTGAAGGGAGTTTTCCTCCACAATATGGAGAATATAAAGTAGTGGCATGAGTGGATGTGACCCCTGCTCACCTTTTTGAAAGAGACAAGGCTATAAAATATGAAGAGTTGAACATGAAGAAGATAAACTTGGGTGATGAAGACAATCCCAAGATGATTTTGGCAGGTGATGATTGGAACCCCGTACTCTAAGGCGACAACATTCAAGATCTTCATGGAGTACAAGGACACCTTTGCGTGGCCCTACAAGGACTTGAAGGGTATACCATTAGAGTTGTGCGTATATAGAATTCCTCTCGTACCAGGTGCACAACCCATACGAAAGAGGCCCTACTGAGTGAACAAGAATTATGTTGCCAAGGTACTAGAGGAAATCACGAAAATGTTGGAGGTTGGCATAATATTTAAAGTAGAAACAAGCGAATGGGTCTCACCCATTGTCATAGCACTTGAGGAAAACTAGATAAGAACTTGTGTGGAGTTCATATGCCTCAATGCAATGATAATCAAAGATCCCTTTCCAATTCAATTCACCAACATAATATTGGAGGAGGTGGCAGGCCACAAAGAATGGGTCTCGCCCATTGTCATATCACTTGAGGCAAGCTAGATAAGAATTTGTGTGGACGTCATATGCCTCAATGCAATGATAACCAAAGATCCCTTTCCAATTCAGTTCACCAACACAATATTGGAGGAGGTGGCAAGCCACGAATATACTCCTTCATGGATGGATTCTCAGGGTACAACCAAATCAGCATTTCAGAAGAAGACAAACTGAAGACAACCTTTATGGTGGAAGATAGGGTGTATGCCTACTATAGAATGCCATTTGGCTTGTGCGACACCTCGACCACCTTCCAACACAAAATGCTACATATCTTTGATAAGATGTCGGTGGGGGATTTCAAGGTGTTCCTAGATGACTGGTCAATATACAGTGGGCAGGAACCCACCTAACCGCACTTTGTGAATGCATGGAGAGGTGCCGAAGGGTAAAGATTGGCACAAAACCCCAAAAAGTGCAAATTCACTCCTTACAATCTATTAAGGACAAACCATGACAAGATAGGGGTCATCATCTAGATGGAGGCCCTAGACAATGTAACAGGAGTTAAGTCATTCCTTGGGCATGTTGGCTACTACTGAAAGTTAATTAAGAACTTCACCCAAATTGCCTACCTGACAAGGAGGGGACGCCTACTCACATGGGGGAATTAACAAAATAAGGCATTTGAAGAATTAAAGTTGAGATTGGTGAGTGCATGTAACCTCACGTACCCAGATTGGAACAAAGAATTCCATATTCACATCGATGCATCTAATTATGATCAAGGCTACATTGGCACAAGTGGGCATACAAGTACTGGACCATCTAGTATTCATCGTCACATGCCTGTACTCAAAAGCGGAAGGGAATTATAGCACGACTGAGAGGGAGGCATTGGGGATGGTGTACTTGGTGTAGAAATTTTGCCACTAGCTTTTGGTAACATCATTTACATTTTATGTGGACCACTAGTCCTTAATGTACTTGGTGAACAAACCCATCATTTAGGGGTAGGTGAGCTGATGGTTACTCCTATTGCAAGAATTCACATCCACAATCATCATGAGACTAGGGAAAAGCCATGTTATCACCGATCAATTAGCTCGGATCAAGCCGGGGGAGCAATTTGAAGTGGTGAATGAAGACTTTCCCAATGTGCATCTCTTCCTAATAGCAACACTGCCACCATGGTACGAGGGAATTGGGAGTACTTGTCCACTTCAACCTTCTCGAGGGAGATGCCAACAATGGAAATGAGGAAGCTCACATCCAAAAGCAAAATCTTTCAACCCATTAATGGGTTTCTCCTAAGTTACCGATTCGGGTGTGGATATAGATGCGGATGCGGGAATCGGATGTGCGTAATTTTGTTTTGGGGGTTTTGGATATATATATATATATATATATATATATATATATATATATATATATATATATATATTCAAATAGAAATAAGTTCATTAACTAATAAGCCATCTCATATACGTCTATGTTCACGATTCCAATGCAACTTGAATTACAAAATCAAAATTTAGTTCATGATTCAATGTTCATCAATCAAGATTCAAGATTCACTAATCAGATTCAGAATCATAAGGATTCTCAAGAAAATCCGCATCCTCATCATCTCCAATTGTTGCAAGTTTAGTATCATTTGAACCCAAAATTGTTCCACTTGCGCTAGATGCCCCATGTGTCATGATGTTATCATCATCATCATCATCATCATCTATGGTTGTAATAATATCATGAAACGTTGCATCTAAGTTGGCACACTCAGGGGCTACATCCCAATGCTTGGCTGCCCCTTGTAGTGATCCTCCTTACGTGATAAAAGACGCAAGTTGGTATGAATGTAAACCAAGTCCTCTGCTTTTTTTGAGCCCAATTGGTTATGTTTCACTGAGTGGATAAAGGAGTATGCACTCCAATTCCGTTCAGCAGCAGAAGAATTTGCAACTTGGATAGTGTTCACAAAATTAAACATACAAATGAAAAGCAAATTAAAGAATGTTAAGCACTACATTGTAGAATACAAGTGGCAAACAAAAAACAAGAGAAACTTACTTGTGAGAGGATCTCGATTGCAAGAGGTTGTAGATTCTTAAATGGTTGACCATAGAGGTACCACCATGTGATAGCTCCCATGTTGAAGTCATTTTGGTCCTTTATTGCAACTAGACTAAGTTTTTCTCCCGAAACAAATAAGCCAAATTCTAGCCTAACATTTTTATGTATTTCATCATCTTGGAAGAGTTTTGCAAAAGCTTTGTAGCTACTCTATTTGGTATAGCAAGTACTTCCTCACTATAGTACCTCAGAGATAGGGCATATGCAAGGAGGTGCAATGGGGTAGTCATCTTTTCCCAACGATGATGAATGATTGTTTCCAACTTATTGCATAAGGCTTCACATTGTGTGGGGTCATTCTCATGTGTTTGTATGGAAATTTTTACCTTCTCTACCATTGTGTTCATGCCATCATAGACATCCCCCAAACAAGGTTTACCTTCTATACCATTGTGTCCATGCCATCATGGAATGCTATGACCACCTTGCTTAGTATGGCAGCTTATAATGTAAATCTCAAATGATATTCACCAAGGGGTAGTAAGGCGCCTCCATTTGAAGATAAATAGGTGAAATACATAAGGGCTTAAGAAGGCCTTTCAAAAGAGATGTAAAACTCTAATAAGGCATCCAAATTTCAAGATAAATGTAACAATTTTGTCAATCTTTGGGATTCAACATTTAGCAAAATAAAGGCTGAGAGAGATAGGACTATTCTGGCTCAAAATGCTTCTGTTAGATGGTGGGCATGGCATAATAAGGATGCAATAGAGTTGAGGATATGTGGCACTTGCTTCCTTTCACATGTTACCAATTTTGGTCCGCACACAATTTTGTTTAGTTTGTCAAGGGGATTATGCCTACTTTTTGACGAGCAGAGAAATTAGTGGCTGTGCATGGTGCCTAGGGACTTCAAGATTGTCAAACTTATGAGCATTGCTAAATTCAAGCCACATGTTAGGATGTTGATCTCGAAGATGCCACATATATTGACAGAGGCATATGAGGGATTGGTTGACTGATGAGCTAGTCCCTCGTATTGGGAGTGACTCACAGTCACGACTCAGATTTTGATGCAAAATTTCTAGCCAGAGAGCGGGTGCAACATTAGGAGATTTAATTGCCATGCTGTTTTTCTACATTTTTCTCATTTTGTAGTTGTAGCTCTTGGGCCTTTTGTTGGCTCTCAGTTAAACTCTAATGTTATGTAATATGTTTCTATAACATGATGATTTCCTTATCAAATGAATAAATTAAATTGCCAATATTTTAAAAAATTTTCTTGTTTGTTAATTGCTGTCCACAAAATGGCTCCTCATCCCTTGCCGGCGCAGAAATGTCATGGAAATAGTAATGAAATTAATGTGAAGGGGCATCTTTAAATAGAGGCGGTCTTGATCAAAACCTGGTGCTTGATTTCTGTCTCGAATGCAACATTATTGTTCAGTATATTGTATAGGCATTTGTATGTTTGGTACTTTGTGCTTGATTGAAGATGGTAATGTAGTCTCTTTTTACTTAATAATTGAGTTCGCCTCTTCTTGGTAAGCCTACTCTTCTTTGGCTGAATCGTAGTTTACTCTTTTTGTTCATGGGGAGTTGTTTGTGGGCAGTCTTTTATTTGTGGTTATTTTAAGTTGTACTTCACATTCTTATATACTCTTGTCTTCATGGACATTAATATGTTCTGTTTCTTTCTTTTGATGCATTGGTTTTTCTTAGATATATCTTTAATTATGTTGGTCATTTGCTCAATATTTTTGAAAATATTAATTGTTATTTAATATTTGGTGATGAATACTAACCACTGAACTTGGGCCTGGGTGGGTTCTCTCTACTCAGGGTATTCTTTCTCATTTTCTTTTGGGCAATTTGAAATGATGCATATCCTTCTGTTTGCAGGGAGGTCTGCAACAAGTCTCATGGTTCCAGTTTCTGCCCTCAGAGACAGACATTGGCACTTTGAGAGAGAATAGGTCTGTTACTGGACATATTATAAATAATTGTTGTATTCCAAAAGCATTCAAATAATACCAGAGAAAGCATTCTTGAATGTGTGCAGTCTCTCTAAATTTCTTTTTCTCTAGCTTTTTAACATGAGGTCTGAAATATAATATATTTGGGGATGCTTGTTAAGCAGCGGAAAGATAGAGGACCGAAAAGATGCTGCTACTTTTCTGGTTCTTTCAGCACATGCCCATTTGCAAAATGATGGAATTTTAAGCACATGGACTAACTCATTTGTGGGCCCATGGGACCCTTCTCAAGGTATCCACAACCCAGGTAAGTATGATGAGAAATGGGCAAGAGATTTTTCACTACAAGATCTTTTGCTTAATTAAAATTAATCTTGTCAATGCCATACTTACAGATGAGAAGATTAAACTTTGGCTCTTCCTGCCGGGACGCCAATCAAATATCGACGCATCTGCCCAGGCTGCCGTGAGTGGTCTTAAAGGTGATATATTGTGCCTGTATTAGAAGTATTGCATGTTTTCGATGATAAATGTCTCTTTATTTGATAGCAGGCAAATGTATTTTGATATTTTATTCAGTATGCTAAAAAGGGGTTCAGGGATTAATTATTCAGCTATTAAATCTTAATTACGAGAAATCGAAGTAAATATTTGAGGTTTTCACTACTTTATATCATGTTTATTTTGCCAGTGGTTGGAGCTGGGCTGTGGTCTACTCCAGGTGATTCTGAAGAGGTGGCAGTTGCCCTTTCCCAAGCATTAAGAAACCGAATTGAAAGGTTTGCTAATTGTTAGACTTTTCTGGATGCAATCATGACTTACGTTTGATGCTAGAATTTTTTGAAGTTTTTCTCTATTGGTGATGTTTTTAAGTATTTTGTTTTTGGACATGAACTTATACAATTGCAGAGCATTTAGAGGACTCAATTACATGAGATTTGGAGATGTATTTGTTAAATGCCAATCCTTTGGTCAGGATAGATTCAGCTTCAGGTTTGTCTTTATTCCATTGCTAAAGATAGACGGAGAGAAACATTCTTCTGCATTTTCAAGAATTGGGGAACTTTTGGTATCTGATGATTTTGCCATGTTTGAATTGGACATCTCTTTAGCACTTGGGTACTGAATTCTAGCAGTATTGTCCAAGAAAAAATTAATACAAATTTTTCTTCTGAAACATGCCATTTGACTGGTTAATGCAACAGTTTGAACAAAGACCATTCACCAGGAAAATAGAAAAATTTAAATACAAATTTTTCTTTTGAAACATGCCATTTGACTGGTCAATGCTACATTTTGAACAAAGACCATTCACCAGGAAAATAGGTCGTCAATAAATTTGACTGTATACATGTTTTCCTCAAATATAAATCAAGTATGAAAAGCTATTGTTAGATGTTAGACACTATACATCATCAATGTTGTATTTAGTCATTCTGATGAGATCACTACTTTGTGCTTTTGGTAATTCACTACCCGCTAGATTGAAAAATTACAGATGTAATATTTAATGTTATGTTCTGATCTTAGTGTCTAGTGACTTGTCCTAACCCTAAGGTATTTTGACCCTTGCTTTTATCTAATGTAATGAATGTACTTTCTGAGTACCATTGGTCTACTATGGCCATTTGCAGATATTAATACTATTTCTTTCATGCTTTTTCTTTAAACCTTGTATACCCTTGCTTTTATCTACTGTACTGAATGTACTTTCTGAGTACCATTGGTCTACTATGGTCATTTGCAGATGTTAACACAATTTCTTTCATGCTTTTTTAAAAACCTTGTATCACATTTCTTACGATCCACATAGGAACTGAAAGTTATTGATTTGCACAATTGGCTGTCTAGAGACACAGCTACACACAAATGACATGTTGGAGAGACCCTAGGGACACTAGGACATTGTAGAAACCATATTTGTATCATTTGTATAAGGAGTAGTGCTTGGAAAATTGGGAGACTGTCAGTAATGGTATGCCCACAGAATCAATAAAAATGAATTCTTATGGGCTTTAGAGGTTCCTGTACAATCACAACCTTCTGAAATAACCACTCATCAGCTTCTTGTAATTTAATCATATACATTATTTACTTCAATATACAATACAGAGGATATTTGTACAACATTTGACATGATTTTATTGTACATTTTACAATGATCTTACTTTGATATTCGTAAACATCAAATCAATAGAATAGGACTAACAATATTAAACTTTAATCACAATGGCCACAAATGTTTAGTGAGCAGAATTTTAAATTTATTTTAAATTTCACATTTTGATGATTTCCCAAACAGTTGTTTTGTAAATGTCTCAGTTGTAATTGCTTTACTTGCAAATTACTAATTGGCAACATTTTGAAATGGTCTGTGACATTTTGTCTATATTTTTTTTCAGATGCTAAAATATATCTGCTTTACAGTAACTGATTTTCTAGATTTTGTTTTTCTAGCTTTAAGACATTTATGTTTAGCTCACATTCTTTAATGTGTACATTGCTCATCTTCTTTGATATCACACTAACATACAACTGTATGTTTTGAATCAAAACTCTATTGGTGGATGGACCTTCATGCTAAGTAAATGCTGGCCTGAAATATGCTGCCGACCAGGAGTCGACCCTTTTATATGTAGGGACTTCCAGACAGTTCCCAATGCTGTCTTTAGGCATTTTATTCTGATGGTGGGATCTCAACAATTTGAATATTTGTCAGATTTTCCTAGAAAACATCTTTACACTATCTTATTCCTAAGTTGCCGGTTCAGATTCGGGTTCAAAATTCGTTCAAAATTTTTTTGGGCTGGGTTTGATTCGTTTTGGGTTCGTTCGTACAAGAATTTAAAAAAAAATATATATATATATATACACATGTAAACATATGCAGCAACAAATAAGTTCATACATTACTATGCCAAAAATAAAGCAACATAAGCAAAATACACCACCACATCTATTGTCATTTTAGTTCAAATGACATAACAAAATGCCAAAATACACCACCATATCAATGTTTCTGTTCAAAAACAATAATGACAACATTAATAATCACTATCAGTCATCAGTGATCAACATATCATCAAAAATCATCAAACAAGTCAGCATCAATATGCTGTTGCAGATTAGAAGCACAAACAGTGCCCTCAACGGGTGGTTAAGAAAGGTTTTAGATAGTACCCCATTAACTCTTGGTTTCCCTGTACAAAATTTAATGCCCTGTTGAGGAATAAGGCACAAATGTGCTTTCACTCTATTGTAAGAGCTACTGAATTCCTCTTTGCACTGACTGCATATCCACAAATAACCTCCTCCACTTGGCAATTGGTTAACCATTTCCACATATTTCCATAGCGGAGAGCGTCTGTCTATTTTGAAGCGAGAGTTATCGGTACTAGAAACACTTGTAGCCATTCTTTGAGTCTGAAATTCTGAATGATGAATCTACAAACAAAACAAAATTGAAAAAAATATTAATACAATTAACAATTTATAAATTTAAATTTAAAACTAAATACCTATTAGCTAAAAGCCTAAAAGCCTAAATACAAATACTATTACATTTACTGTTTTACAAATACTGCTGTATTTTAATTTAGTATTTAGATTACTACTGTTTTACGTTATTATGTATTTAATACTACTGTTTTACAAATAATATTACTGTATTTACCATTAATATTACTGTATTTAGTATTTAGTATTACTGTATAGATGTTATTTAGTATTACTGTATTATAGTATTATTTTAATTTAGTATTATTTAGTATTTAGTATTACTGTATTTAATATTACTGTATTTACAAATACTATTAATATTACTGTATTTACAAATACTATTAATATTACTGTATTTACTATTTACAAATACTATTAATATTACTATATTTAATATTACTGTATGTACTGTATTTAGTTTTACAAATACTATTATTATTAATAATACTTATTACTGTATTTAGTTTTACAAATACCTCACGCAGCAGCTCTCCCGTAGCAGAGATAAAAAACCCTACGAGACTCCATGCAGCAGCTCTCCCGTAGCAGAGATAAAAAACGCGAGGTCTCCAGTCTCCAGTCTCCCGTAGCAGATTGCAGCAAACGAACGTGAGGTCTCCAGTCTCCCGTAGCAGATTGCAGCAATAAACAACGCGAGGTCTCCCGTAGAAATATAAACGCGAGGCAGAAATAAAAAAGCGGTGGTCAAAAATGAAATAAAAAAGCGGTGGTCAAAACGAAAGTCAAAAACCCTAAGTCGCAAAAACTCCCGGAAATTCGTTCCGGGTCCGCCAGCTGGGAATCAAATACGTTCCGGGTCCTCCTAAATTCGTCCAGGGTCCCTTTTAACGTATTGTGGACGAATTACACAGTCAATACGCGAATTTATAGCGAATTCGGATCGGACCCGAATTACTACCGAACCGAACTGCGAATTTCAGTTTTCCTGGACGAATTTGGTAACTTAGTCTTATTCCATTCCATTTAAGTACATCCCACAAAATGATAGGCATAACTTTACTTTATGGTGGTACTGGTAATACAGTCATTTTGATGGTTTCTGTGGGTGGGATACCAAGTTGAAGTAACATGTGATGCAGACCAAGCTAAAATGGATTTATAGTGTACAAGGTGCTTTCCCGGTATGCATTGTTGTTGCTATCTTTGAAAGCTTATGTTCTGTTTGATTTTGTTTTGATCCATAAATAAAATAGTTTCCTAAGGAATGAATGTAAAAAGCAGCGGTGAGTAACAATTTTATCAACCTGATTATCAAGGAACTAGCACTGTAGACTTTAGGAGGACCAAATAGAGAAGAGCAGCACAGTTAATTTTGAAAGAATGTGGTCACCCTCAGCTGCTGAATCATCTCTCTGCATCACAGATTCTCTCAAAATGATCAAAATGCTCTGATCTGCTGATCATGCCACCTTTTAACCAGCGAAGGAGGCATAGACTAAGATTCATCCAACAACAGTCTTAAGGACTAAGTAGAGAAGAGAAGCACATTTAATTTTAAAAGCATGTGTTTGTCCTTATCTGCTGAATCATCACTCTCCATCACAGATTCTCCCAAAACACTCAAAATACTGTGATCTGCTGATCTTCCCACCCTTTAACCGGTGAATGAGGCATGTACTAAGATTCAGTCCAACAACAATCTTACAAAAATGTAATGGCTTTAGGACAAGCAAGACCAAGTAGCAAGGAACTTATGGAGTTCCTCCAAAACCATACTAAAAAGACCATAAACTGACCCAGCTTTTCTACACAGGAAAAAAATGGGTCCTTTCTCTGAATACTAGATATACCCCAAGGATTACAATCTTCCTGAAAGAAATATAGGGAAGGCTTTCTATTCAAAGAAATAGCCTTGAATTGTCATTTCATGAATGGTTATGGTGTCCACAAAATGCTTCATGGCTATACTTGCATCTGAGCACGAATTAGGGAAAATATTCCAATGAGAATCCTGGTTTCTCAACAAATCTGGGCTTTTCATGAAGCAATGGGTTTTTACTTTTTAGCTTTCAAGCCAATAGAGAATCATACGGTTGTGATTCTTGTTTGGGCTAGACTAACACTGCCCAGAAAATTCTGGCAGGAAAATGTATTTAAAATGATGTTCAGCAATTGGAGAATATATAATTTCCTCTAATTCAACCAGAAGCCCAAGACTTCTAATTATGCTTGAATTTGTGTCAACCTGGATCGAGAGAAACCATTGGATAGGGTTGTTTAAAATTTTGGGTTTGGCTGGTGTTGAATGGGAACAACCCTTGTTTATAATAACATCCATTTCAGATGCTTGAAATGCCAAGATTATGGACATGTTGCCAAGGCATGCCAGTGTACAGCAAGTCAGCAATATCTATAACCAGAAAAGGCCATTTACATGGAGAAGTATCTAGGGAGCCTGAACACCATACTGAACTTGCAAAAGATATCTGAAATTATCAATACAGCAATAATAATAAATTCAGCACAGCATTTGCTGGAAGTTTGGAACTAACAAGGTTAAAAATGATTTTTACTTGAGAGCACACACAGGTGGTACTTTTTATGCTTTAGATACCTTTCAAGAATTAAATTTAGAGGAAAAAGAAACTGACTTTCAGAATTAAATTTAGAGGAAAATGAAAGACTGACTTTCAAGAATAAATTTTCATACTGCAATAGCCTAGGAGATTGTGTTCCACCAAAAAAAAAGAACATCCTTACCAAAGTGCAAGCTACTCCCAAGCATCAAGATCATAAAACAAAAGGTCAGGCAAAATCAAGGCTTGCCATCTCCCTTTGCTATCCTTGAATCTCAAACGTAAAAGAAAGCAAATTGTCTGGTGTGCAAAGAAAAGAAAATGCGATGCAGAACTTTTAAAAATAATTTCAAGAGGAATTAGCAATCTTATTATGAGTGGAGAATGCATTATATATTACATACAATTAAAGTCAGTTAAAGGAATATCTGACCAGGCCAGGCATATCAGCCAACTACAAAACAAATTTTATGTTAATAATAATTTATTATTATTATTAACATTTTTACTATGATGTAGTAGATTATTAAATACGCATTGTAATATTTCAACATTCAGCCCCTTATTACATTTATCAAGAGTACAAATTAAGAAGGTTTAAAATCTTTAAACTTCACTGCTGCAAGAGATTTTGTTAAGATATCAGGTGCTGCTCTTGAGTAGAATAATATTGCAGCAGAATATTCTGCTGGTGGACATGCTCGAGAATGTAGTGGCATTGAGCCTCAGTGTGTTTAGTGTGTTGTATTATGAATAAACTTCAATACTGTCTAATTGTCCTAGAACATAACTGTAGGATGTGTCTTAGGTACACTCATTCTTACCAAAATATGACACAACCATATCACTTTATGGATTGCTCCACCTATGATGTGATGTTCGACTTCTGTGGAAGAGTGAGCAACAATGGTTTTCTTTTAAATTTTCAATGATATCAGATATGATACCCAAAGTACACTTCTTGTCATCCAAAGGTGCTCCTGAGTTTGCATATATGTATTATTGCTAAGACAAATGCTCATTTTTTTCTATGTTCCAGGCGCCACTCCACTGTACCACAATTGTGTTAGAAAAATACTTTGCTACTTTCTAGTATGAAACTTTAGCTTCTTGCATAGACCTTGAAAGATAATTGACAGCATAGCTGATATCTAGGCTAGTGTAGGGTAGATAAATGAGGCTCCTAATAAGTTAGCAATAAAGAGTAGCATTTTTCTGAGGTGATGTATCATTTCTATAAAGTTGCAATTCTATTTCCATGGGTGTTGACATGGGTTGGATGTCCTAAATTTCTTGAGCAATATTTAGCATATTTCATTTGAGATAAAAAATCTAATTCTTTTTTAGCTGCACTTCAAGTCCAAGACAATAATATTGGAACCTAAGAACTTTTATGTTGGATCATTGTTTGAGATCATTATTTGTTGCTGCAATCATTTGTGTAGAACTCCAATGATGACAAGATTATTGTCATGTCCCAACTATGACACGATCGTATTCACTATGAAAATTGTCTTATTCCATAAGACTTCACAATTTTATGACTGAACTACACCCTCCAAATTTGCAAGGGACATTAATTAAAGAGATCAAGTGATCACAGTAATTAACAGTGGTTCAGATACCTGAAGGCTGAGGCAGCAATAAGTAGTTAAAGTGTCATATCCCTGTGATAATGTAATATGCTATTCACAATTCTGTTCATGATCTAGAATCAATCAGAGTGCAGCCATAGTTGCAAACTGCTTTATTGCTGTTAACATTAAGAAATAATTGCTAAGGAAAAGATTTCTGTATTAAAGATGGTAGCCTCCATATTAAGAGGATTAATCCAAGCTTGATTGATGGAAGAAGGAACGGGTTGTTAGAGAATGTTTATTTCAAATCAGACACTTAAACTAGTGGTCATTAAAAGCACGTATTCTAGGGAGTGCGATCCATTTGGAAGAGACGCCTCTCTTGGGTATCGGCATAAGAGACATATCTTTTCATTCCTCCTGAAACAATATAAATGGACAAGACCATCATTGGTTGGGGAGGCATCTATAATGGAAGAATAAAAAAAAGTTGAATCAAAACAAGAACATAAATCCTTAAGCAGATTGAATCTCCAGTATCAGGGACTAGATATAGAAATCAGATATGAGACTAGGGTGTTTATATTATTCTATTATTGGTAATGCAGAAACAATGATTAGTTTATTTAGATGAATTTATAATGCATCTCTGTTAAATGTTATTAAACATTAAAACATGACTTTAATCTTGCAATAGTCTATTACAAGGGAATAGGAAAGAGTCTGCAGTTAAAGGATAACTGCTAAGGGCACCCTGTTGCAGTGACAATCAAGGGAGAACAGTTATAAGGGAACCCCATTGCAAGTACCTTTACAATTCCTACATCGGGGGACTATTGGTGAATAATAGTTAACTCTAACCATGGAAGAATGTAGGAGGACTGTATGGAGAGAGAACCACTATCTAACAGCACCCTACCATGTCTCCTTACTCCACATCTTCTATAATTAGAATTCACATACAATTCAAGAATTGCATAATGATGAAGATATATTCTCTATATTCTAACCTTTGATTCATATATGAATAATGTTGCCTTATGATTTGATCTTAACCTTAGGCTTATATATATATATATATATCCGTATGTTAGCATTGTGTTCGTGTAGTGGATGCAGGATTCAAGTTACAGATTGCATAATGAAAGAATTATTTCGTAAACCATAATCTTAATCTATTGCAATTGTGATTTAGGGCAACTTCTAGGGAAAATAAGGAAGGGGACATTACGTTTGTTGATATATACTCTCAAAATTACAATATTTCTCCCTTGCTCTTTGAGGTAGAGGATGGGATCATAGGGATTCCGTATGAATCCATGTTGGAGGAGATGATTATGAATCTTGATGTACTAGGCTTTGGGAGTTTGTTTTAGACCATAGAGTGATTTCAAAAGTTTGCACACTTTCTGTTGCTAACTAGGTGCAATATATCCCTTAGGTTGAGTCATATAGATTTCTTCTTTGAGATCTCTATTGAGAAAGGCACTCATGACATCCATTTGCTGAATTTGCCAATTGAACTATGCTAACATTGCTAAAACTATGTTGATAGTCTTGATCTTTGCAATGGGGGCAAAGGTTTGTATATAGTCAATATCATATAGCCACAAGTCAGTATTTGTACTTATCGATGTGAATATCTAATTTGTATATGATTTTGAAGACCCATTTGCATCTAAAAACTTTATTCCCTGGTGGAAGATCAGTAAGCTCCCAAATGTTTTTTTCATTAATTCTTAATGTTTTGCATCCATGGCATCTTTCTAATGTTGTGATTCAAGAGCTTGCTTGATTGTTTTTGGTTCTAAAAAGTTGAATAGTTGTGTACACAAGAGCCAAAGTCACTTTCTAATGAGACTTGCTACAAGTTTATTTCCTAGAGTTAAACATATTTGCAATTGCATATACCTTTGCATCTTCTCATAATTCTTCACTTGATTTTATTGCATGGCATCCTCAAGTTTCTTATCTTCAGTTTTAATTTTTCTAGGTGTTTGGCGACTTAAAAATTCTTTCAAACATCACGCAGACAATACTTTGTTCAATGCTGTTGTAATGGAGGAAGAACTCAATTCTAGTGTCCTCTCTTTTTAGAAAGATAAATCTTTTGGGCTTAATAAAAGGGGATCTACTAGAATTATGACAAAACTTATTCTTCCAATATTTTTTGGGTTTAATAAAAGGACCCTAAGTCACAGGGTTCGCCGAATTTCAACCATGAAGTTCGAAATTCGGCGAACTTCAAAACATGTACAAAAATTCGTTGGAATTCGTCCAATATTCATGCAGAAAAAGAGCGCAGTTTTTTTAATAAAATATATTTAGAAAAAACGTTTTCTGGAGTTATCTTATCAAGTCGCACCAGAAATGGATATGATATTTCTTATGCCCACTCGATAATGAAGTAGGAGAACAAATCACACAAATGCTACTATTTTCGTGACAAATTTTTGTTGACCCTTAACATTTTGTTGGCCGAGAGAAACTGAGACCGTTCATTGTTCACAAGAGAAATTGAGACCGTTCATTGTTCACGGGAGAAACTGAGAGTGTGCGCAAGATTTATTTTGTCTACTCCATGACGCACAAAACTTCATTTCCTTTATCGCATAAAATTTGCATTTCGTTTTGTTTTTATTTTTTCCTTTATCGCATAAAACTTGCATTTCGTTTTGTTTTTATTTTAATCTTTTCCTTTTTCAAATAAAATTTAGACCTTTATATTTTTATGTTTTGTTTTTAATTAATTTCTTTAAAGTTAATGTATTAAAATTTGATTATTTTATCATAATATATGTACATATAAAATTTAATATATTTATTATTTTTATTTTAATAATATTTATATTTAAATTTTATATATATTATATTATAATATTTTTACATTTTTAAATTTAATATAATATTGTTTTGCTTTTATGGATTTATTAAATATTTTAAAATATCAATTTATATGGACGAATTTTATGGCAATTTTTTTCAAATTTTTTTCTCTCGTTGAACTTCATCCTAATTTTATTGGTGCTGAACTCGAACTCAAACCTTGTGACATAGAAAGGACCTACCAGAGTTAACAGATAAATCAACAGTAAACAAAAAAGTGTTATCCGAGCTTAATGCATCAAGAGTAGTTATGATCTCAAAAATGAGAGCTACTTGTCCGGATTGTTTTAGACCAAGGTCCTTTTCCAATATGGCATATACAATTATTGAAAAAGTGATTGAGAAGGTTGAAAATGTATCTCTTATAAATGGCATCCACCAAATCTGCCTTTTGTTTTGTAAATAGAGGCAAATACTGGAGAATGTTATTGCTGTTCAGGAGATAATATACTCACAGCCCCAAAAAAGCTGGCAGCTTTATTCAAGTTAGACATGTCAATGGATTTCGACTGCTCAGCTGGTCTCTAATTATTTGCAATTTAGCTGCTTATGGGATTTTAGACCAAGATTATCATTTGATTCAGAGTTGTATCACATCTCAGATATCCAGATTACAATAAATGGGTCTAGTGGAAACTGGTTCCACTTTGCTAGAGTGTTGAGACAGGGAGACCTTTTCAATTCCTACTTGTTTGCAAATGAGTGAGCCTCTTTTCCTTCTACCTCACAAGGATCAGCAAAAGGAACTAATTTTTGGATTACCAATTCTAAACGGAGGTTAATGATTACCAGGATTTCAATATGGTATCCTGAACTTATTTTCTGGTTTTATGCTGCAAATATGTATATATATTTATGATTTTATATGTTTTTTGTATGGATGTACCTAGAACATACCCAGCCTCCCAATTGTTTTCTATACAGAGCCCAGGTAAACCGTACCATACCTGATTCTGATTCTGCAACATAGAAAAATATTATTAAACCATTAGACGGTTGCTGGTTTTACTGGCTGGAAGAATTGGTTTGATTGACATTGCAATCCATTCCTGTATGTCTTGCTCCTTTTATCCCAAATTGTTGCAGAAGAGTTCATAAAGGCACGTCATAACTTTTCTTGGAGACTTCTCATAAAGGTGCAACAGAACTTTTCTTGGAGACTTCTCATAAAGGTGCAACTGAACTTTTCTTGGAGAGCTCATTAAGTGTTGCAGAAGAGTTCATAAAGGTGCTTTAATTAACTTGCATCCAAATATTTAGACACATACAATATTGTGAACCTGGGCAAACCAGATGTGATTTTAGAATACAATTACTTACTTTGATTTCTAAACACATTATTGGCAGTATGTCCATCTTCAACAAAATTTCACCTAGCAAATTTGTTAATAGTTAAGCAACAAATTCTAGCTTGTCAACTGGAATGGAGATGCCAAACTTAGAAAGGTTGGAACTGATGATTTCCAAATGCTTCTCAAAGGTAATAGTTTACGTAAAGTGGTGGACAATATTGCTCTCATGATAAGCCCGACCAGCTTTGAACATGGCAAGAAGAGGTGAATCCTACTTCTGTCCCTTAACAAAAGTTGAATCTACTTTAGGCCCAAATAACCCACCAACACTTCCTAATTCAAGGGCTAATAATTATATCTGTTGGGTTCATGCTGCCTTAGGGAATTTCCTTTAACTTAGGAGACTTTGATAAAGATAACTTAGATTATATAAGGTACTGTAACAATTTCCCACTGTTTTGGATGGATTGTAAAGAGCACATTTATCCCTAATGAACAGTTCAGCTTGGTAACACATAATTGTAAAAAGTAACATGAATGGTAGTTTCTTAATGTCTGCTTGGGTAAGGTAGGCATCCAGTATTCTTTATATGATATCTCCTATTTTTGTTCCATTCTTCATATTCACATTATTGATGCTTATTTATTCCAATTTCTATATCTATGAGTATGGGAGTTCTAAACTATCCTTCCTATTGGTGCAAATGTTCATTCCGTTGAGAAGATGATCTATATTGTAAATTTGATGTGCTATGGTACTGTTCAGAACCCATGAGTTTTGTTTTTGTAAAGAATATCATCTTTAATCTTCTGTTCTGTTCAGTAAAATTAGTTTCCTTTTTTGTAGTAATAACTTTTCTTTCTCTGCGGTAATAACTGTTTATTATTCCACAGAACAACAAATGATCAGAAAATTCAAAAGTTTAGTTGCACTCGTAGGATTTCTTAGAGCAACCTAAAATATAAGTGCCTGAACTGGAACTAAATCTTGATTGGTCTTTGCAGGAAGCCACTTTTGACTTGTGAGCTTATTTTTTCAGCTAGTGAGGAAGCTATTTTTGTTCATGTTGTTGTTTCTGCCAAGTAGGTGTAGTTTTCTATCTTATTGCAGATTATTAATGCATTGATTAAATTTGTTAATTTTTCATTTCCCTTTTTCTATGATATTTGTTTGCTAAACTTTGCAGGAGAGTTCGGGCACTTTTAAGTGATGACATGGAAGGGGTCTTAAGACAGCTTTCTCATTCCAATGGGACAGAAGAAAGGCTTGCTGGTAACTTACAGACATGAAATATTTCTCGTATCTGTTAGTGTTCTTTTTTGTGTCCAGAGTTCATACCAAATGCCCATATGGGCTTTTCTGTTCAAAGAGTACTTCCAATAACATTAATGAAACGAGTGTTATATCATTCTAATTCCCATCAGCATCCAGAGGTTGTTGTCTGGGGTCATTTGCCACTTAATTTTTCTTTTGTTTTCTGGTATGTACATGTCAATTTCTTCTATGACTTTGGTTTGTATACATTTAGCACTGAGTTCTTGTTAGCATTTTGAGCTTCCACGACATATCATCACTGTTTCAGGTTTTGCATATATTATTTGATTCACTTGCTTCCCGTCAATGGTGTTTTCTATTAAGTTGGGATCTTGTGAGAAATTCATCAACATATTTGTATAGTTCTACATTTGAAAAATTTATCCTCACAACTTTTAGTTCTAGTCTCTGAGTTGCTTAGTCGAAGAGAGTAGAACTTGAATTTGTTTCAGCTTCTGCTTAGTTGAAGGCTAAGTGAAGGATAATTAATGGTTTAGGCTGAGCTTGCAGAAAAAGAATATCTCTAGTAGTCAATATAGTTGCTAAGTGTAAATCTTATGAAGAAAGCTGTTTCTACTGCTGTGGGATTTTATTGAGCCTAACCCAAGAGCAATTCAAGGGTCACCTTATCAATTGTGAAATTTTTATCTAAGTTGCTGAATTAGAATTGAGTATGGGTACAGGTATGTGGGAGTATGCTGGTATGGAATATTTTTGTTTTTAGTTGGGTATTTTGGGTATGTTTGTACAAAATCCATATAAAAACTATAGATACATAATATTTGCAGTTTAAAAACAGGAATTAACTATAGAACACCACATATTATGGAAATGCTAAATAAAAATACCGTAGTAATACTAATACTATATTCTAATTTGATATCAAAATTATTTTCGGAATTCAAATTTTTACATGATTTATTACAATCGTAAGATAAATTAATTGATTGTCATGACTCATTCATAAAACCTAATTTTAATTACAAGTATTTTACTTTATCCTTTTTTCAAAGGATTAATTTGTCTTTCCTTTGATACATTGCGGGAAATTTGTACAACGTATTTAAAAGAACATAAAATTGGCTAAAATAAAACTTGAGTGAGATATTGTTATTATTGTTTTTAATATGTAGAAGTTTTAAATATGACAAATACCCAAGACCCATGATACAAATGCAAACAATAGTAACTTCTTAAAATAACTAGTATACATATTATTTTTTGTGTGGCATTGAAATCTTTAATAAATGAAATGTTTTTACTAGCAACAATCTTGAAAGATCCCCTTCAAGATCTTATCTGATTTTTCTGATATATTTTTTTTGTTTTGAGTTTATTTGCAAGGGTTTTGTGTAATGTCCTCTTTTTAGCTCACCATGGTTGGTGGTTTGCATTAGCCTATCATTGGCCCTCATAGGCTAAGTCAGTTGGTTAGAGGGTTTCAGTTGGCAAAACCAGAGGCCAATTCCCATTTCTGAGGATAAGAGAGTTCAGGATTGCTCTTCGTTTTGGATTAGTTTGTCACACCTACTATTTATAGTAAGTATCTATTTCAGGAAAGTTAGGATTTCTATCTATAGCAGGGCACTTGAACCAGTTGGTGGCAGTGTTGAGATTTGGTATTGTTGACAGAGCTTTCATTCAGGGACTTAATATTTATAGTAAGTCAATTATGACCATGTTATTTTTGGCAGTGCGTTTGGATTTGGTATTAGCAAAGTTCATTGGTTGATTAAGTGGAATAAGTTTATTGGCTCAAGTTCAAGGTATTAATTATTAATAAAGAATTCTTTATTAATAATTAATTATTAAAGGCTATTATAAAGTTTGTAATTAAATGGAGCCAATTGACTTTATAAGTGCATTAAATGAATGTCATAATATGGGGGCCTATTTGTTTATTATCCTAAGTCAACGTGGGACATTAAAAAGGTATCATTATAGCGCAGTCAAGGATGGTGGATCCAATGAAGGACAGTCCAACCTTGCAGCCAATTGCCAACACAGCGGAATAACACAACAAGATATGCTCAAATCAGATTTTCCATTAACATGCCCAGCTATAAGGCCTTCCGGATTAGGGCCAACCAATTACAATTAGAAATTGTTTTGCAAGATCAACAAGATCCAATCCAACACCAGCTAGTCCAGTTCTGAAACAAATCAGCAACTGATGGAAACCCTAAGGCAGATCTGAACTTGTGCTCGCAAGCCACCAAGCATGCAAACCACTAGCTCTGCTAATACAATTATCAGAATTAAATCTGATTCGCTAGATCTCGCAGGATCCAGACCTAAACTATCTTTTCCACAACTTCACTTTTCATCTGCTACCCCCTCCGCCTCTAAACAACTACCCAAACACTCCTTAAATACTAATCTTCAACCACAAGTCGGCTGGATGACATAATTAACTCTTACAATCAAATATTAAAAGCAATACAAGTTGGCTCACAAATAGCCTTACAATTATTTAATTCTCCATGTCGGCCTCTAGATCTACATAGGAGAATGCAACGATAGCTACCAACAATAAATGCACCAAGTCAGCGAACCAAATTACCAAGAACTCCAGTCGGTAAACTAGAACTACCGAGCGCCAGAGAAACCACTGAGCACCAGCGAAACAACCGACCAAGCCAAGCAACACCGAGCAACACAAGCATCACCGAGCACCAGTTCCACCGAGCACCAGAAGCTTCACCGAGTTCCTTCAGCGACCGAGCTCCCTTCAATAACTGAGACCATCGGTTAAAGATGCAACCGAGTACCACAGAACCAAAACAACACATCTCCATGCAGATTCATCGAGTACCCTAGAATGCCCCTACATCACATTAATGGTTATTAATTGTATTATGGAAATTGACGCCAAGTTCAAGGGTATTAATTAATTTATTATAAAGTCAACGTTGTGTTTAAAGCCAATACCATTAAGTGATTAATGAATCTTACTTGTGAAGGCTCATGGATCCATCTATCATAAAGGAAATATAAAAGCTAGGGAAAGGAAATTGATTCATTATGATGATTCATGATATTGTTTGTTTGAGAAGCCTTTGGAGTTAGTCCAAGGGTTTTAGCATTTGCCTCGAGAATTGTGAATTCTTTTGGTCTTTGAGCACTCTGAATTGGTGAAAGACCAAATGATATTGTGCAATTGAGCTATGGCTTCATACAGAGGTCATGAAGGTCATGAATGTGATAATTGGTGATGAAATTGGGGTTTGCTATCATAGTTTCATTTCAGATTGTATGCAAAGGTTGAAGGAACAACTAATTACCAAATTGCAGCCCATAAAATTCAACAATTGGCATTTTGTAAGGCAGCCGCACCCTATTAGAGAGGCCACATGAGTTCAGAAGGTGGCGTCTAGTGTTTAAGAAGGCGCGAGTGGGGTTTGAGAACATAAGTTTGATTACAGTTCAGCCGCTAGGGAAATCTCTCCATCATTGCATGCTGCTATCAAATTGGAGTAATTAATTCAAAGCTGCGATCTTATACCAGGTTTCATAATTGTAATAAATTTATTCCTTTTTGCATAGTTGATCATTGCATGTAAATTCATTTCGTGAAATTGAATAAGAGGAAATACTTATGCAGAGTTTGCAATAGATAGTTTATTTGATTTCATGCATTGCATTGTTTTAAACTTTTATATATATTGAAAAAGCACCAAAAAAACATAAAACTCAAAAATGCCAAAAAACAATACAAATTTGCTAAAACACCTCCTAGCAGAGCCAGTTGAATATGGGTTAAACCAACGGGGTTCTTACATGTTGTTAGAGATTTCAATGACAAGTGATTGTTTGGGTTTTTAAGCAAGATACAATGCATTTGATTCCAAAATGCAAATATATAAAGGACTGATATTCTGAGTTCTAATATATTTATAGCAGCAATTTAAACCCTATATTTGTAATTCCAAATAGCAAGGGATGCATGCCAGGAAATCAATGCTCAACCACTTAATGAATTTTATTGGTGAAACTGAGGAGTCACGAGAATAGGGGCGTCCAACTTGTTGAGGTGGTGCCAAATTTTTATTTCCGATCAACTATAATTATTGAAAACAAATAATGGAAATGTTAAACCCTATGCTTGGGCTGTAGGCAAGGCTATCAACCTCAGACTGGCAATTCTCATTGGGCATAAGAAAACTAATCCACATATCATTCATGATTTCAGATGAACCCGAATCTGCTACTAATAGATATTGATAATGAACATTTGCACAAACTCCAATGTCAGATCTCGATGGTACGACCTGCAGGAAAAGTGGTATGGCTGCAAGGTGAATGGTACGACTAGCTTAAGAAGCTGCAACTCTTTAAAATTTGCTCATAAATTGTCCTGTATCGACTGCAACCAACTCATAGAGGAAATCTTGTAGAAAATTACATCAAACAATTGGCAATCGATCTCTAGGTGTTATTCTTATTTATTAAATAATTCTGATCTGAATTCACCAAACCGGGGCAAATTTGTTCAAACCACCTGTGAAATGATCGAAAAAGAACCAAAAATGTGTTTTTTGCAAATCTAATATCTTTTTGACATCTAGAACCCTAAAATGGTGTTTTAAAATGACTTAAGTTGGGTTTTATGGCTCATTTGTTGTGCAAACATATTGTTTTCTCTTGAGGTGGAGCAAATAGGTGGTTGAGAAAAAGTTTGGTTGAGCAAGAGGGAGTTGGAAGATTGATTTTTGAAGCTTGATCAAGTGTTTGAGCTTCATTCCTACTCTTTTGCAAGTTTCTTTTGGGTGAAAGAGGTAAGTTATTATTTTGTTTTTGTTTAAGTTTTTTAAATTTATTCATTTCTCTTTAATTGTCCATAAGATCTACCTATTTTATTTTTTTCCATTCTCTTGTTTTTTTTTTTGAGTGTGTGAAATTTTTTGCCATAGGAACTATAATGACATCTGCCTCTTCCTCCATAGGCAATAATGAATAACAAAAAAAAAATCCAAATTTTGAGTCTTTGATATTATAAGACCGCTTCTAGGAGGTGGGGGATTCTGTTGGAAATGCCGGGGTTTGTGATGTAGATTGGAATAGTTCATATTTTTGGGTGGTAGGCCATTTGTGTGGATTCCTTGGAAGGACTCAATAAGTGCCTTGGAAAACAGTGCTCCTATACCAAATGAGATAATGTTAAATATATCATGGAGCATGAAGAAGCAGAAGTGAGAGAAGCATTTAGAGAAAATATGCCCACCAAAAAAATCAAAGGGAACTTAGTCCCCATCTTCGAATGTTGTGATAGAAGACCACCCCCTTTATACTACCGCAGTTGCGCTTGAAATTGAAACTTAAGCACCCATTGTTCACAAAAGAAAGGGACCTTTAGAAACTTCATTTCAAATGAGAGTCAAGATATTGCTGACCAAGATAGCAAGATGCATTTATCCAAATGGGTTGCCTTTCAATGTTTTATGCTACCCATACTTGAAGATGTTGGAAAGTGTCAATGCATCTCCAAGAGGGTAAAGGGCCCTGGTTATGAGAAGATACACAACACCTTGTTGGAAAGAGAGGTCAAGGGGGTTGAGGATCCATCCATCTTCAAAAGAAATCCATCTTCAAGTCAATCCATGGTTCAATTGGCAATCAAGATCCAAGCAATTGAGCATTCAAGCAAATCAAGTCAATTCAAGCACCAAGCATGGAGTAATGTCAGATCCTAGCATGTGTGTAGGCATTCATGTTCTTCCTATCCGAGATCCATGGTCAAGACTACATCAAGACAACTTTCAAGCATCTTTATGAGCTATCTAGCATTTGTGAAGGTTTAACATTTATCAAGCCTCTGCTACTAACAACACGCTTCTTTCCTCTACGCAATTTCATTTCATTTTCAAGGTTGATTCCTAAATAAGAGTTTAACTGAGACAAACTCCTTTCTCCCAACAATTTCCTTGTTTTTTTGTGTGCAGGTGACAAGTATTGAAGATTTAGATTCAGATCCTAGAGGGTCTAACTATCTACTTCAAATCTTGGGTCCTAGGATCACTTTTTGGTAGAAGAAGGGTGACTTTCAGCTATAGAGGAGAGTCCAGTCGCCCTTGTCTGCCCAAGTTGCCCATGTCACACAAATTTGGTTGCAACTTCTGGCATAGGTTAGTGACTCAGTCAACTTCTTAGATTTGGTTTCGGATTTGTCATATTGGTTTGTTTGTTGTCTGTGTACTCAGATTTGTCCTCCTGGCATCCTATTGCATCCTATTTGTTTCCTCCTCTCACTCCAAATAGCATTAATCAATCCTACAACATCAGAGGAAGGAAGGAAATCCTGTTCAACACTTGAGTCCATATTGAGCCTAGTGGGCTTTCTTCCCTTCCCAATGTGTTGGAGAGTGATAAAATCTGGGATGTGGTGTTTCCTACCTCATTTGATCATCCTAGTGAATGCTCATCCCATATCCCCTCATTCATTTTTCTTCATTACAAGTGGATCAAAGAGGTGTATGCAAAGGTTGAGGACATCTAGGTGCTCATCACAAACGACCTTATCTCAAGGAATTTTCGAATTATTGTCAAATTTGGAGCTTTTCAAGGTAAGTGAACTTGAAGTAGTAATTTATTTAAAAAAATAAATGTGTATTTTACATTTTCTGATTTCTGTAATTTGATTATGTAACATGTATTCTTTTTTCACATGTCTCTATTTAAGTGTATTTTTTGCTTTAATTTCTATTATTGGTTGTCGAGACCCGTTTCGCATCTAACATAATTGTCTTGAGACAACTTGTGAAAGTGAATATGGAGGCAAAGAAACAATGAGAGGCAAACAAAAATGAAGCAAATGATATTGGATGGCACATGGTGGGATCGTGTGGAGTATCTACTTAGCTTCATCGAGCTCATTATGGACTTTCTTTGCTACATTGACATGGATAGGCCTTGCATTGGAGAGGTGTATGATGGTATCGACTCAATGCTTTAGAAGATGAAGAAAACCATAAATGAAAAAGAACAAGACTCGGAGGAGACCTTCTTCAAACAATTGCAAGCAATTGTTGTAGAAAGATGGAACAAAATGAACAATATCTTGATATGTCAGGAAGGCTTCCACCATATAGAGATTTAGAAGTGTCTGATGGGTACAAGGTAGTGTTCTTTAGACTCTTTCTCGATGATGGTATGTGAGATTTGATTACAAATGAGCTCACAGAGTTTGTGAATGCAAGAGGTCTAAGTACTAACGCTCTTCTTCATCAGTTTAAGGATGCTCATATTTAGTGGTACCTCTATGGCCAACGATTCCAATTGTAGTCCCTCGTAAACAAAATTATATCACAAGTAAGCTTTATTTATAAATTTATAATTTTAATTTACTCTGTCTCTATAGGTTGCTAGTAATTTTATAATTTTAATAATTTAATTTTAATTATTTACTTTGTCTTGCCTTCATAGGTTGCTAGTTCATCTGCATCAAAAAGTAAGTAGAGCACATACTCTTTCATCCACTCAATAAAGCACAATAAGTTGCAATCAAAAAGACCAGAGAACTTAGTATATGTGCATTCCAACTTGTGTCTCCTTTCACATGAGCAAAATGAATACAAAGAAGGGGAGCCAAAGATGCGGGATATAAATGCAGAGCATACGGATTTGGATGCTTCCACTTCTCAACTTGCAGTTGCTGCATTTGAGGACTTGGACAACAAGAATCTTATTGGTGCAACTGATCCCATTGTCCTTGATGCTATTTGTGAATCAACTAATGCCATCGATGATGAAGAAGAAGGTTTAGATAATCTGTTAGGTGATTGAAATTTAGTATAAAGTTACAATTGCTGAAAGTTGAAACAATGATATTGAACTTGATATTACCATTTTAATATTTTGATGTTGAACTTGAAGTATATGATGCCATGATGGTATGATTACAAGTTTATGGTGTTTTTGTTGTTTATATGATACTATGTGACATTCTAGTCCTAATTCATGGTTCTAGGCTGCACACACACACACACATATATATATATATGTATGTATGTACATATATATACATACATACATATATATATATGTGTGTGTGTGTGTGTGTGTGTGTGTGTGTGCAGCCTAGAACCATGAATTAGGACTAGATATATGTATATGTATATATATCTATATGTATATATATATGTGTGTGTGTGTGTGTGTGTATGCAGCCTAGAACCATGAATTAGGACTAGAATGTCACATAGTATCATATAAACAACAAAAACACCATAAACTTGTTATCATAGCATCATGGCATCATATACTTCAAGTTCAACATCAAAATATTAAAATGATAATATCAAGTTCAATATCATTGTTTCAACTTTCAGCAATTGTAACTTTATACTAAATTTCAATCACCTAACAGATTATCTAAACCTTCTTCTTCATCATCGATGGCATTAGTTGATTCACAAATATCATCTATATGTGTATATATATATGTATATATATATGTATGTATGTATGTATATATATCTATACACACACACACACACACACACACACAGAACATTTTAACATGTTTTTGTAGTAATGAACGCAAACCTCATTTTAAAATTTTGCCATACCGATGAATCAACTCTTCAAACTTGTATTTGAACCCAAACTCGAATTGGCAACTTAGCTTTTTTGCTTTGATTGAGATTTTTAAGCAAGTTAGGAATCATTTATAAACATAATTCCTAATTAAACATTCTTGAGTTAGAAATAAACATATATTGGAAATGCAGATCAAATTAATAGATTGCTTGAATCAAATTTAAGATGTCTCAATCATAGAAGTGATAAGGTAGGGTGACTAGATGACGTGTCCTAGTGACCCCCTACCCTAGGCCCAAGAGCGGATATATCATCCCTCTTGACTTCATGTGGCTTGTGCCATCCATATGAGGCGACATACCTAGTGTAGTGTCCTATCACCATTTCCCTTGGTCTTGTCTTCGATTAATGCAAATCAGGTTTTAGAGGGACTCAAAACCCATTATATGTTAGAAAAAGGATAGAGCGTTATAAACCCCAAATAAACAAAACACTGCTGGGAGACCAACAGACCCCATAAAGACTTAAGATACTACAGTAGAAGTCCATTAGACCAAAGATGTTGGAAAACCAATAGACCACCCAACAACGAACTAATGACCAGTAAAGACAAAAGGAACAACCAACATAAAACAAAATAGGAAAGCACCACCAGGCAAGACTAGGCAAGGTCCTTAAGGGACACCGCAATCTCTTCTTCCGGAGAAGACATCTTCTGGACATAAGTTTTCAGGTCCGTGGGCTCCTTTAGCACAGTAGCAGATTTCTTTGTGAGGCCCGCCCTAATTTTTTTACCGGGACCAACCCTTTGACCAACAGTCTCCTCAGTATCCTAATCCACATTAAAAGTGGTCTTCTCCTGAAAAGAACCCTCCAGCATAGCATATAGAGCCTTGAGATTATCTGTCGACACCTTCATGCTATCATGGCTATGTTGGATAATTTTCTTCAGAGTACTATTCGTCTTATCCACTTTGGAACTCAGTCTTGGTTTTGTTCTCAACGAAAACACAATACAACATCATTCTTTTTTCCTCAGTAGTCCACATGTTATCAATTGAGGGCATGACATTGGCTTTTTATTTTCAACACTCTGCTGGAGGAACACTAATTTAGTAGAGAGGGCTCAATATTTGAGATTAAGGCTCTTAATCTCATGAAAAGTCCACTTATCCATACAGAAAGAATAGACAAACTTGGCTTTAGCAGTTTGAAGAACACCTTTAGTAAATTCTCTTCTATCATTGAAGTCCGTAGGGCTCAACTAGATAGAAGCTTCTTTAACACCTTCCTCCTCATCAAGCAATTCCCCTTTAGATCTAGCTTCAGAATTCTTCAACTCAGAGGGGGAAAATGACATATCATGCTCCACAAAATCTTCATAGTCCACCAGAATCGGAACTTTCCCAGAATCTTTCTTCTCTCCCTTAGAATGAGGGTTATCACTATCCTCCTTGAACCCTTAGTATTCTCCACAGCAGGGCCAATATAAACAGTATTCGCAAGCTCATCACGTGGGACAAAATCCTCAACAGGGTTAGGCTTGCCTCCGTCTTCCTCGTCTTCCTCAGTTTCCATCCCCTCCCCTTCCACATACCTCCTTGAACTCTTCCCACCAACAAGAGAAGCCCTAGTACCCCCTTCTTCCTCATCTGTTTCCATGCCCTTACCTTTCTTTATCTTCTTAACAACATGGGGGTCTTCAATAGGGACAACTTCATCATCGTCTTCTTCCGTTTCCATTCCCTTTTCCTCATCAAATTTTTTAGCCAAAGAACCCGGCTCGCCTCTAGATATTTTCATAGGTGGAGAATGCAGCTTGGAGCTCTCCTCATTCAACCCTTCCATTTTTCATTTTCCTTTCTCCTCCTTCGGCTCAATAGTTTTTTGCATGACTCAGGGGCTTTGTCCCAACAGTACTCGTAAATAAGATAGATCAGCCCCTCATGAAGCACATGCTTCCTAGGGTTTTTCCTATTCTCCTTAACGTTGCAGTTAAGAGAACTGAGGAGGAAAAAGGGAAAGGAGACTAGAGTTTTGTGCCTAAAATGATTTAAAAACACTAAGTGGTAGCTATGGACTCTAGTGAAGCATCCCTCAATAGTAAAATACTCCATAATAACCATAAGAACCTTCGTCTAGATGGGTTTAATTTGATCAGCATAAAAAAACCAGAATTACTCTTCACAAGGATATTCCTTTCCTCTTCAGTCTTAGGGAAATTTCTAACAGCCCTATCAGACACCTTCCTATCGTTAAAGAAATTCTTTCCAGTAAGAAGAAGACCAGTAATTTCCACAATATTATTAACCGTGAGATTGATTCTCTTACCACATAGAGAGACAGTGCCGTTCTCCCAACCTTTGACAAAAAGCTTAGTAATCTGTTTGTCAAAATCCCTGCAACCTTTCCAAATAAGGGGTAACCCCTCCTTTAGTGAGCTTCTGCCAAACTTTGTCCTTCCATTCGTAGGCTTTTCCCTCTTAAGTTCTCCTCCCATATTGACAATGGCACCCAAGCACTGAACAAGGAGAAAATTATACTTGTTGTGCCAGCAAATGAGAGCCAAATGAAACAAATAACCCACAAAACCTGTAGGAAATAAATCCTCTTAATTATTCTTTGTCGCTCCGAACGATTACACAAACTATCTCTGCAATCAATAAGGCTATGTGTCATTTCCATCATTACTTAACATCATGCCAACCTTACTATTAGATTCCCCTCGGTCTTGTTACTTCTATCTTCTTGGCCGAATATTTTACAGTCGATAATTTTTGGATAAATTGCAAAATAGTGGTTCCAGCCACATTTTGTGAGACACAGTTTCTCCTACTTCTAAGGGAAGGCTCCCCCTTCTTATTGTTACTAGAATCAACTAAACTATTTCTATTTACACTATGCTAAAATGGGGCAGTACATTCATCATGTTCTTATTGCAGAATATATTTTACCTTTACAACATGATCTTTAATCACTAGTGTAATTCACTTACAAAGAATTAGTTAAAGCAATTATCCTGATAAACAAAAGATTAGACATAAGAATAACCTTCGGTGTACTAGCAACTTTCAGTAACTTAGAAGCTCACGAAAGCTCAAAGTCATTGCATGACTGTGAATTTGGGAACAAAGATAAAATATAAGTGCAGCTCAAAGTCTCCAACGTATTTTCACCTTAGAGCACAAATGCAGAAAATAAGAGAAACACAAAGTCTGCATGTTATCTCCTTACTTGAGCATTCTACACTAGTTTCAAATGTGATAAGCAACTCAAGGTTTGCAAGATCAAATATGAAAACCTAACTATAACTCAAAATACAATAGGCAGCTCAAAGTTTGCAAGATTGAGTTTAAATCCCCCGTAAACTACATAACAACACTCAATCAATTTCCAGAAGATGTTGTCACATGAAAACTTGAATCAGCACAAAGTCTGAAAGCAACTTGCCTCTTTTATTGCATGCAATTCGATTTACACCTAAGTGCACAGTCTTATTGTGCTCAACAAATTTGTAGAGTTTTATTGCATTGCTAAAATATGTTTATTTACAATGAGCCCTCTTGTTTTTATAGAAGAGAGGTTGTGAGAAAAAGGTGGGAGAAATCTAACTAATTGTTGACTTATTCAACATTACAGTCCTATTCTAATTTGATTTGTAATGTTATCACATGCGATTGCATTTTACAATTTTGCATGAATGTGATTACATGTAATTGCATTTTACAATTCTACATGTGATGTGTAATTACAATTTTTGACTTTGCATGTAATTTGTCAAACTAAATTACATATGCATTATTGAAACTAAACTAAGTGTCTCACAACACACAACTCTTATGAACACCATCCTTTGTCTTGAAAGTCTTCTTGTCGCAAGATGATCTTCTTGTTGCTTCAAAATAACTTGTACTCAAAGTTTTCAGATCTGGTGAAGGCGCTTTGTTCAGGAACACCAACTTGCATCATTGATAGTTCTTATGTTTTTTCCAACAAACTCCCACCTCATCTTCTTGCATGGGGTAATATTGGTTCTTCAGGGGAAGTTTTTCTACGAAATTGAGGTGAGAAGCTCGGAGCGTGAATGAGAGCATGTGCAATGGCGTTGAAGCGATGGATTCTGAGAATTTTCGTTGTTGGGCAACAACTTTACATGACACACAGGACGATAGACAAAAACCCTAAGTAAAAATGAAAAGACACAAAAAAGGAAAAAAAAAGACTAAAAATGGGCAAAATTGCAATTTTGAGGTTTTATGATTGCATTGCACATGAGGGGACATGTACATGATAGGTGAAATTGGGACTAAAAATCCCGATTACACTGACTTATGATTAAGGAAAATGCATTGTGCACTACACTATGTAGTGTAAGATGTTAAATTGCAATTAGGACAAATGTCCCTATTGCACTTGTATTTGCAAGTGTAATGTAAGGTATTGACTGGTTTAAAAACCTTGACTACTCATAAGGTGTTGATAGGATTAAAAACCTCAACTACGCATAAGGCCATGATGAGTTTGTGATTACATTTGCAATTACATGTGAAAAGGTATGCAGTGAGGGGTAAAAATCCTGATTGAATGTGTGTTATACAATTGCAAATGTAAATGCAATTGGAACAAAACTTTCTAAAATGCATCTGTAAAGAAAGTTGCAGATGGGGGTAAAAACCCCAAATGCGTTTTTGTGTATCCAATGTTAAATGTAATAAAATAAAATCTCTGACTACACTAAAAAATGCGATCAAAATGTAAATATCCAATTACACATTGTATAGGCCTTGAAGTATGGGGTCAAGACTTTGATTCCCAACTAAATATGTTTATGTAATCCGCAACTTGCAATTGCTAATGAAGGGTCTGATTTGCAAAGGGAAATCCTATGAATTGTGACGCATACATTTGGGTTTGAATATACCAATTACATTGGTGCATTTTCAAAGTGACATTGGTGATCAGAGTTTGACTTCCAATCAAGGAACCACAAAAAAGATTTTATTATAAAACGGGGAAGAATAGGAAGGATCTCTTGTGTACGGGAACAAAAAACTCGATCGTATGCAAGTTCTTATTAAAAAATGCAAAACCAAGACATGTTATCATATTTCCACAGCTTGTGGATTAAAACCACAGTAACAAAGGCCAAAGAAAGTGAGAGAAGTTTTTTTTTGAACCAATGACATGAAGCTACAAAGCTCATATCGAAAACACTCGAGGGCATTCAATTCACAGTTGGGAAAGTAACATTCTTTGCAACCGTTTCGAATGAAACTGCATTTGCAATCGAATATTCATGTGTTATAAAATGGATGATGTTTTTTTTTAAAAGCAAATAAGTAATATGTAATGACTCCAAAGTAATATGTAATCATAAAGAAGTTTACACAAACAAAGGAACCCGAATCATCAGAAGCCCAAAATGAAAACATGGTCACAAAGAGTCTAGAAGAAAGAACCAAAACCCTAGCTAATAACACAAACGATCTCAAATAAAAGCACATAGACTCAGTCCAAAACACATAATGTATGCTTGTATAGGAATTTGGGAATGTCATGCAAAGGCCAAAGTGACTTTGAAAGAAAAATGTGCAGACATTGATTTAAACATGGCTCAAAAGTGAGTTTGAAGAGATACGTGACAAAACAAAAATGATTTCTTGAGCATTTATTTCCCTCATAGTTGTTGTTAGGACTTGACTACAAGTATTTGAAAAATGCCTCATGTGATGCATTTCAAGACTATAAGTTTGTTTCATAAGTGTAAAAAAGGGCTTTAAATCCTAATTGCATGTGATTGTGCAAACTCATTTGCAGTGTAGGATAAAAGTTCTAATTTCACAAGTGTACAAGCATATCTCATGTAATGGAGTGGAATAGCCCTAAAATTGCAAAAGGTTTGTTAAAACTAACTTTAAAAATGACAAGTTTAACAAAATGAAGACCAAACGACTTTGACCCATTGATGATGAAAGACACAACGACAAAAATGTTTGAAAATAAGTGACTGAAACATCGAAAAAACTTGCAAAAAGAGAGTTTGGATTATGATTTGGGAAAAACTTGTATGGTTATCTCTAATTTTCGACCTTGCAAAAATTGAGGATAACATGTCTTATCTCCAATGATTGAGCATCTCTATGCATTTATTCACCATGATAGAGGTTATGAGGACCATTGGCAATAGGGCGTCCCGATGGTCCCTCCTTCCTAAGTCCAAAGGCAGTCCCTTTGTCCCCCTTTGGCCTCATGGGACTCCTTAGCCATAGACCATGATGTGGCATGCTTAGAAGGTGACCTCATCACCATTCCTCCCAGTTTGTGATCCCTTCATTTTGTAGTGAAAAAGTAAATATAGTATTACATAACAAATCTAATGATAAAATATTCTTGAATTAGTAATGTAATATATATTAAATCTGAATTATGAGGTTACATCTTTGTCTATGCATCAGTAATGAATAATCACATAATATCATAATCTAGGACTACATCTATATAATTCGATAGAGATATTCATAAATAGATTTTTAGTGTACTATATGTGCCACACAATATTCATACCTAGATTGCAGGTTTGAGTTTATACTCTGTTCTTCTCTTATTATGTCTTCTCCTTTCGATAATTTTGGACGATGCCTTCTTCCTATTAGAAAATATGGGGCAGAGTAAAAATAATATTACACAAAATAATGCCGCGCTTCTTCACATCTTTTCATTCAAATTCATTACATATTTATAGGATTTCTCATATCCTATATTTTAGGAAACAATATTCCTTAATAGACTAAGTTGTTTTAACAACTCAATATAAACACATTCGTACTACTATTATAATAACATATTTAATAGATTCAACAAACCTGTGTGAACACTAATAATACTATTAAGTTGTTTCTGAACAACTTAATATTATGACACTTATTCATAACACTAATTTTAATACTCACATAAACTTTAATTCATAGCATCTATGTGAATGGTAATTCCCAACACTTCCCTTTTAAATATCTTTGAATATTGCTAGAGGATAGAGTCTCTTAGGCGGTTACCCTTCTCTTTAAACAATGGTGTCTCTTTCCCGGGCCTCTTAACTTTTTTAATTGTTGTCCTTAATCAATTCTTAACTCTTTAAGATTGCTCCCTTAAATCAATTGTTATTCTTGATTAATTCTTAACTTAATCGCTACTTTATGATTGCTTGCTTTAAGTTAATGGTTTTCAGATTATTGACAGGGATGTGAAGTCATTTTTGTTATGTCAGAAATTGTGAAGTCTCAGTGTTGTGAGACAATTTTTAATCATAATCTGGTTGGGGTCATGACATTTAATATATGAGACATTATTTAGTAATATCATATTCCATTTTGATGATTGATTGAATGAATTAATGAATTCCTTTGGTTTGATGATTTGAGGTATTGTTGATTTAATAGATTGATGCTTGATTGCTGAAATGTTTGCTTGCTTGATCCCAATTTAAATTGATGATATTTTGCTTGATCTTGCTGATTGATTGATATCATGAGGGATTAATGGTTGCTGAATGAATGAAGGATTTGTCTTGATGGATTCATGAGTAATGATTGATAGGTGATCCTTTAATACTTGGAATGAGTTCTCCTTTATATTTTCATGGTGAAAGGGTCACCACCTTTCATAAGATTTGAGTCACCACTTTTCATTGTCGCTTTTGAGAATAATAAATAATTCTCCAAATTCATCTCCCTTGGATGTCCTCAAATGAATCCTTTTCCCTTTTATATCTTTCAATCAGAGGGAGAGTCACATTTATTCACCATACCTGCCCTTTGCAATGGTCACACCCCTTCACAATCACCACCTTTGAGAGAGTCACAACCCTTCATTATTTATGCCCTATGAAAGAGTCACAACCTTTCGTAATTACCACCCTTTTGAGAGAGTCACAACCCTTCATCCTGTATGCCCTTTGAAAGTTTCACAACCTTTCATAACTACCAGCTTCTAAAAGAGTCAAAACCCTTCATAATTGTCCCTCTTTGAAAGAGGCGCAATCCTTCCTAATTACAACTCTTCCAAAGAGTTACAACCCTTCATAATTACAACCCTTTGATAGAGTTACAACTCTTCATCATTGCTGCCCTTTGGAAGAGTCACTTCCTTATTTTCTCCACATTCTTTTTTTTACCACTAGTTCATCTTTAATTCCTGTGCTCTCCTCTTCCTCCTTCCTCCACTTCCCCCTTAAATGAAGTTCTCCTCTCCCTTTTATATCTAATGTTTGAGTGAGATACAACTTTTCCATTTATGCCTTTTGACCATTTGTGTAACTTAACTAAATTTTAATTTTTTTTTTAATATAATAATTTTTGTTTATTATTTAACAAATTAATCCTATTTCAAGAAGGGGACATGATTGAAGTTTAGGTAATTCTTTATTTGAAACTTTATATTTTCCTTTAAAATATTGAGACTTCATGATGAAATTCATTGGGAAGGCTTAACAATTTTTGCTAGACTTGTTGAGTATTTGAGTTTCAAGTCGTTGGGCCTCAATTAGTATTGTTCACCTTAGGACCTATCAAGTCTTGGAAATTCTAGGTCGTCTTGTATTTATGTTTATAGACTAATTTCTTTTCTTAGTCAAATACTTTTGTTCATTCTTGTGTCATGGAACACGTTTATTATGGGGTTTATGTACGTGGATAGTGAACTTATTTTTTGATGTTGCGGCCGTTTGTACAACAAATATTTAAAATAATAAATATATACACATGTATTCAAAAAGTAGGAATTGAGTTTAGAATATCACATACAATTTGGCAATATTGTTGTGATCAAGGTTCAATCCCTCGTTAGGCTTTATAGGCTTTGTGCCCTCATTGGGTTTTTGAGCTTTCGGATTTGAACCACTTGCATTAATGCAGGCCCTAGGGGAGAAGGTCACCCTTGTGACCTTCAATGTATGGGGCTGGCCCAAATAATTTCGACTTAATTGATGAAAAAAACCAAAAATTAGTTTAAAAATTAAAAATACTACAATGTGAAATTGTCTAACTTGAATGTCATTATATCATTATTCAATGTTAAAATTATAAAAAATAAAAAATTAGCGTCATACAAGTCTTCAAAAAGATCATCATCATTGTATTATTGACTTAGATGATGCCACTCGCTATTTGACTCTTGAAGAGGAAACATCCAAGTTAGTATGCTTTGACTTTATATCCTACAACTTCATTGCCCCTTTCTTGTAGTTATTTGATTTGAACAAAAAAAGGTACTGCAAGTTGGAATATGCACGAAGTCCTCTAGTCTTTTTCTTTTCAATTAGTTGTGCATCATTGAGTGGATGGTGTATGGGCTCTAGTTCTGCCTAGATGAAGACAAATCGGCAACATATTGAGGCAAAGTTAGAGAGTTATAAAATTATAAATGGAACTTAACTTGAAAATGTTTGTCTTTTAGATTAGAAAAAAAACAAAAACTTAACTAGCAATTAAATTTTTATTGCAAGAGGCTATAGGTGTTGGCATAGTTTGCAAACTCTTCGAGTACTCCCCGAGTTTCTGAGTACTCTCTATTATTTTTGTTGGGCGAGTACTCACAAGTTTAACTCTCGCATTTTTGTAGACACAAAAAACCATGGGTAAAAGTGTCAATGCAGGTAAAACGCTGGTTAAAATGTGTTTTCCACGTGTTGTTTTTTTCTATAAAACCCTGTAATTTAATTTTGTAATTTAATACAAAATGTAATTTAATTTTCTCTTTCAAGATGTCAATTTTTAATTTAATACATTTTGTAATTGAATTTCTACAAAAAAAATGTTTTTCTTTAAGAGATTTTAAGTTTTAGTTCTTTCTAAGTTGCTGAGTTTTTGCCTAGTTTTTATCAAGTTTTCTCTGAGTTTTTGCCGAGTTGAAAATTTTGGGCTTGCCGAGTACTCTCCGAGTCTGAGTCTGCAAACTATGGGTGTTGGAATCCTTGGCTTTGGAGGTGCCACCAATAGTCAGCATCATTCCTATTTTTTTAATGATGAGCCAAAATACTTTGACTATTGGAGCGTACAAAATCAGAAAACTCATTCATGCTTGCTTGCTTGCTTGTGCTCTTTATTGACATCCAAATCTCCATATATGGTGCAAACCTTATTGGAAAAGCAAGGAGATTAGTACTATAATATGTTGGAGTCAATGTGAAAGTAAGAAGATGTGGGATGGTTATTTTGTTCCTTATAATGCACCATTGATGTCCAGTTTTTGTCTACTCGCTGTTCTCTTATTAACCACTAAATATCTTGATAGCATTAAATTACCATTAGTAGATTCATCTAACCCTTGAGGACGCATCGTTCTAACTAGGTTCCTATCCAACATTACCATCAATGGTTGGTGAGATGCATTATTTCCTGCCTTGGCATTAGTTCTAGTTAGTTTCACTTGCAATGACTGGTGATTTTGGCTAAATGGGAATGACAGTTTCAAGTTTTAGGCGCTACACTTGTTCCCAAGGTTTATTTTTGAATTGCATATCGATTACAAAAATCTTGCTTATTTAAGCATCAACATGAGACCAATACAAGCTCCTTATGAACACACATACTAGTAATCACTGCTTGAAATTTAGTTTTATTTAGAAACCACCTTCACATTAGAAGCCAACTATGGCAGACCAAGAGTCATAAATTAGAATTCCAATATAGATGTCCCTATGGGGAATTGAACTTGGGTCTTCACAATGAAAACCCAATGTTTTAAGCAATCAAGCTTAACCCTTTGTAGTTCTAGGGATTAGGCTTCTATTTATAGGCTTCCCTGTTATCATATCTGAAACAACAAGAATTGATATACTCTGCTTTGTAGGTTCTAGGTTGAGAAGACTTCACCAAAGGATGTAGGCCTTGGAGATTCAAGAACGTGAGATCCACCAGCAATATACACTAAATCTTAGGATTCCACCATTATGGTATCAATTTCTACTATTCTCCTCGAGTTCACCCCCAGTTACATTTTTTGTCCCACCTCCTTACATTTTGCAACTCTAATTACATTGCATGTTTGTTGCATTTATATTATTTATTTCCTTGCATATCGACATTACTTTATTGATTGCTTCTATTGCCTTTCCAATTGCCATAGTTATAGTCTGGCTTAGCCATCTGGCATAGTGTCCTTTGAGGGCTGAATAAGACGGTTCTTCTACTACAAACTATTTAGAGATTAATTTAGTAAAGACTAAATCCGAGAACATAAAGTTAATACTTTTATGTCCTGCTGCAATCACATATTCCACTCTTGGTGCGAATAAACTGTTGTTTCTTGTCTCATAATCATATTGTACATTCTGCCACATTTGTTTTATTATTTTGTGCACAACCTCTATACTTAGGTTTAAAAATGTTTAATATTTGTGTAATGGAGATTTTTGGTAAAGTGTCACCCAGTGCCTCCCTGGGAACAACTAATCAGTTTTGAAGAACAACCTTACCTCTAGACCGTGAGAGGAATATTGTCAGACTCCTGCCTTATGTTGGGATGTTGATCTTAGAGGCGATATACAAATTTTATGAGGAAGAGACATAGGAGGGATTGTTTGTGGTTCTATTGCCGGAGGCAGCTCTTTCTAATGGCAGTATTTGCAGTGAAGTAGACTTGATCTCTGATTTTGATGCAAACCTACCTGTTGCATCTGCTGTTAGAGATATCCATATTTTTTCTATGTTTTTGTCATTTTATAGCTGAAAATTGGAGCCTTTGGGGCATTTTGTTATAGTTTTATATAATATGTACTCATTAACAATTAAAGCATTTAAATTTTGTTAATTCTTTTGTCGATTCTCATGTGAAATCTCAGTTCAAGTCTAATCACAATGTTATGCATTAAGCTTGTATAATGCCTATGATGAATGCTTTATCGATTTTATGAGATGAATATTTAAAATTTCTCTATATTTTTAAAAATTCCCCTATTTTTCGATAACAATAAAAAGGGCCAGAAAGTACCCCCATACCAGAAACATGTCCTGGTATCCCCTCCCATCCCCTAACCCAAAGTTTTGGGAGCATAGCACCTAATCCAAGTCTTTGTTTATGTATTAAATTCATTATTGTGACTATTTTTAAAAAAAAAACCATTGGCAGTGTTCTCTCAAAAAAGTAATCTTACACAATGTCCATTCTTTGTGGTTTTGACTGTGTTGTGGTTTGCGCTTTGATTCTTTCACAGTACATTCTTACTGTTTGTTTGTTGTTGTGGACAGTTTTTGTTGCTCCCCATGGTATGCGGGGGAGGCTCACAGGTTGCTGTCCTGGTGATTTAGTGAGGCGACTTCATCAAAGGTATACTAGTAGGATACGTTTACTGCCTTTGACGTAGTGGTTGTGGGGCTTGGAATGGGAGCTTTTTCTGGAAATGATCGAAAGCATTTTTCTTTAAACTTTGAAGCTTTGTGTTACACTTTTTCCATTGGGAAGTTTTTAAGATCTTGTATATAAATAACATTACCTTGTAAGTTTCTAAACGGAAGACATCCTGCAACTATGACTAAATGATTTCACTCTCTCAGTTTTTGTGCATAATTGAATTAAAAACTAATATATTATTGGTCCTTGTGGCTATTTACTGCAGCAAAATGAAAGCATCAAATGATTTCTCAGTAAATAGTCTGCCTTTCCATTTCAGTCAATGTTCACATGAAAAGATAAGGGGACAAAATTGCTATGCAGAGGTCAGTCTTGGTTGCATTGCAGGTAGAACTGGCAGGCCAATACAAGTACTTTCAAATATGAACAAGAATGGTACTAAGCAGGATGACATAGACATTCAATCTTGTAATATGCCGATGGAGGATGAAAGGAAGCAAGCATGTGAAGATAATATTCAACTTGGTGAAAGGACGTTTGTATATCCAGTTGAGGCTGTTCTTGTTCCAATGATGCCTATTTTACTTTCCAGAACTTTTCTTAGAAGGTATGTGATTTTTTGTATGGGTAACTAGATTTTCCGTTTGCCAGTGCATTTCTGTTTATATTCAGTCTAATTAATCAGATATGCAGATGCTGGTTAAGAGATTGGGCTGGCACATCGTGGTTGGAGAAGAGTCTATTAGCTGACATGTCATGCACAAGTTCATCAATATCTGGGTAACATACTATGCTCTTTGATTGTGAATGATTGTTTTAAAATTAAGCATCCTGTTGAGCTTTATAGATATGATTTAACCATCTATCCCTTATACTTGGATTAAACTCTGTATTACCAGGTTCACTTAGAACCAAGGCTGTACCTGGACCGAATCAAATCAGATATGGATCCTGGTCAGGGTATGTGCTAGGTTCTCCTCAGGGTTCTACCCTCACCTGTGGGTTGCACCCGGTACATCTGAGATATAGCTGGGGTGAACCTACAGGGCTGGACGGAGCCCTGGGTAACCTGGGCATTATCATTGATTTTGGCCAATAAACAAATCAAATGGACCCTTACTGTATACTAATCCTAAACTTGTATATTTTGTGCAAATTATATATATCCATATACAGCTGAACCACCTGTGCCAAATTTTTAAAATTGGCTAACTGGAGAATCTGAACTAGCAGCTTGGATTCTACCAGTTTTTCTCAAGTTTCTGCGATGGGTGAATGTGAGGATGTAGGGACATTGTTTTGGGGAAGTAAAATATTTTCTTGATTTCTCCATTTGATGATTGTTTCCTTGATCTTGATTATTGATTGTTTGCTTGATTTCTTGAGGGATTACTGATGGATGGAAGGAGGATTATGATTGATAAATCCTCCGTCAATGCTTGGAATAGCATCTCCTTTATACTTTATTGGTGAAAGGGTTATCACCTTTAATAAGAATTGCATCACCACTTTTCGTTGTTGCCTTACAGTATGATATGTTACTCCCCAATTTCATCTCCCTTGGATGATCTCCTCAAATGAAACCTTCTCCTCTTTATATCTTCCAATGTGGGGGAGAGTCACATCTTTTCACCATGTCTGCCCCTTTTTAATGGTCACAACATTTCACAATTACTACTTTCCGAAAGAGTCACAACCTTTCATCACTTATGTCCTTCGAGAGAGTCACAACCTTTCATAATTACCACTCTTGGAAAGAGTCACAACACTTCATCATTGCTTCCCTTTGAAAGAGTCGCAACCTTTCATAACTACAACCCTTTGAAATAGTCACAACCCTTCATAACTTTGCCTTTTGAAGGGGTCACTTACTTCTTTTCTCCTTACTCCTTTTTTTCTTCCATTAATTTATTCCCCTATTTTCCTCCTTCCTCTTCCCCTTTCAAATGAAATTCGCTTCTCCCTTTTTCTATCTCATGTTTGAGGGAGTCACAAATTTTCATTTCATGTGCTTTTGACCTTTCATTAACTTAACTAAATTTTAATTTTATTTTTATCCTTTTATATTCTAAATTTATTATTATTGTTTGTTATTAAATCCTATCTCAGAAAGGGGACATTACATGGTGGAAGATTACCAGGGTAAAGGCACTCTAATAATTTACTCTATATATGTAATCAAGGGAAACAGTGAATATTTCACAGGTTTACCGTTTAGTTCTAGTATTTTCTCAGTTTTAAGAAACCTAAGCTATTTATCGTTATTTCAGGTCAACCTTTTGTATTAATGATGGCAAGGAATCCTTGGAGAGTTCATGGATTGGTTCAAATGGTTTGCACCAGCAAAATAGTACTAATAGCAATACCAGCAGCAGCAGCAGCAGCAGCAGTACTAGCAGTACTACCAGCTCTAGTGAGAGTGATATTGAGCCAGGCATTGTCTCAGAAGAGCTTGAAGCTGATGCTGATTCTCTTGCATCTAAACATTCTCATTTAACTTCAGCGATTCAAATGGATATGGATGGCTCTAAATTTTTACATGTAAGCGTGAATTATTTGATTATGTACAGTACATGCATATCCAACCTGTCACCTAGTTAGAATATATAGATCACAAATATGCTTAGATAATCTAGAGCACATTTGCTCGTAAAGATTGAGAATATGTAGAGCACATTTGTTTATAAAGATTTCATAAACTCATATTTGAATTCACGGTATCATAGGATATATCTTTTTAAGTCAATTCCAAGAAAGAAGGCTGGGTTGCATTTTATCTTCTTAAAAGTGGAGAATAAACAATATAATTCATTTCTTACTACCCAGGCCAACTTGAACAGGAGATGATATAGGTTCTGGAGCTAGACAGACAGGGCTTTCTTCTTTCTAAATTTAGATTTGTCTATCTTGATTCACTATCATATTGCTGCAGTTTTACTGTTTGCGAAGCTGGCATTTGAGAGCGGCTCGGTTTAAACAACCATGAGAAGTCAATAAATATTCATCTTGTACATCAGGATCTCTGTTCATCTGTAATGTTTCTGTTTACTAGCAGTAACCCACAAAAGATTCAATGCCTGTTTGATTGTTCAATTTATCCACTAGTATTGCATCTATTATGATGATTATAATAGTGAGCACCCTTTAAGATAGCTTTGTTATCTCAGTAATACCTCTCTGCATTTGAGATGTATGTAATTGTATTCAAACTTCCAAGCAGTTGACACAAAATGCATTAGTTCATATTACTTGTATAATTATAATTTCAATCTGGTGATGCATCTTGCAAGAACCAAACTAGAGCATGCACATAAGAATGATATTGCAGTTATTTGATTAGTCTGTCACATTTGCAGGCTTTTGTTGTTATTTGCTCATAAAGTGTTTTTAAATTTTCTCTCTTTTTGTGACTTTTGAGTTTTGATACACATCTTTTGAGATGTGTTGCTTGATTCTACTTATATTTATACATATTGGTATACATCTGAAGATTGGTCATCTTAATTTTTACTAATACATATTGGTATACATCGAAAGATTGGTCATTTTTTATTGATGGTTAAATCTATGCTTGAAAATTAAGTCATTTAAGTTTTTTTGCCTGAACTTAACAGGCTGCTCAAATGTTGAAATTTATGCTTTTACTTGGTATAAGAAATAAAAATGTGGAACATGAGTGATTATTTTGTAATATAGAGAGTTGTGTAAAAAAAATGCTCACTAAATATAGTGGTTATAGGGTGGAAAACGTGGACGGTCGAGTGGGGCAGACTTAGTCAGTGAAGCAGCAACAGCTAAAAGTGCACGGAAGGGAGATAGTGCTGGACCAGATGTATCAGGACTTGTGGGGGAAAAATCTGTCAGTGGTACATTGAAATCAGGAGGCACCCTAACAGAACTGAATCCTGTGGGTATATCATCCACCACTGCTGCAGCTACTAGAAGCCCTTGGGACTGGCCTGATGACGATAGAAGCATGGGGATGGAGATTCAGACTGTTCTTGCAGAATTCGGTGATTTTGGTGATTTTTTTGAAGATGATCAATTGGCATTTGGGGAGGTAACACATCATTCCCATTCACAGCATTGATGTTTACTATTGTTCTTATGAATGTATATTATTGTTCTTATGTATTACTCATATTATTTTTGAGAATCTACAAGAAGACTGTAATTGAAATTAAGATGCTTGAATGTCTCTTTAAATATTACTATAGTTAGGTATCAAAGTTAAGAACATCTGAAACACATGCCAAACATGATTGAAAATTCAAACTTCAAAATTCTTATGTTTTTTAGTGACAATGATGGTTCACGAATCCTTAAGAATTTGAAATTTCTAGACTCATCTATATTTTCTAAGTTCTTTGTCTTGTGAGTTAAGGAAAGAGTTGCTTTGAACTTAATTGAGTATTCTTCTCCTTATGGACTTACCTCTATGTTTATAGCTTTGGAAGAGCTTGTTGAGAAAGTTATTCTCCTCGTAGTTGAAAGACTCCAAAAACTCTTTTGACTCACGAGTATTCCCGAGTTAAAATACGAGGGGAGTCACTAGTCCAAAAAATCTCCAACGAGTTTTTGAAAAACTCTCGGTGATTTTTTCCAATAAGAGTAAATGCAAAAATTTGCGAGTTTTGTATGAAGAACCCCTCCAAATTCATATAATTTATTTTCATTTGTGTCAAAGTTTTCAAAGGCCTTAGTTTGGGATTGGCTGCCCTAGGAGAGTTACCCATTGACCCCCATGAGGAGCACTACCCCTCCTCACTGGGGTCTCCACTTCCAAATCCCCATTTGTTATTGGAATTTCTGAAATAAAAAACTTGATTTCAATGAGGGAGTGAGGGGGAATTGGGATATAATTCTTGAGTGTGCCTACTTAGACGTGATTATTGTACAACTTGCCCAAAATCTCTTTAGATTGGTCATCTTGTACATATGATATGACTAGCGGAAGTGGCATTATAACTCATTTAGAGTTGAACTTGTGTTTTGGTCTATGGTATGTATTAGTGTTACCCGGAAACGCGTCTCCACCCTAAATGCCCAAGTACTGAAAACAAAAACCGTTTCGGGGAATTGGGGATGGCCAAAAACGTTTCCAAGCCGTCTCTGATATGCAAAAAAATTGGAAACTGTCTTGGAAACTTGGATACGGTCAACTCTTGTTTTGGAAACTGTTGATTGTCCCTCGGATGGTTGGGGACCAAGTTGTCCCCCTGCTGTCCTGGGGATGCATAGCTATTTTTGGTGACGATAGTCATAAAGCTTGTCATTTTTATAATGTTAATCTTCACATATCTCAAGGATCAAAAAATTCATTGCCTTGTTAGACACAAAAATCAGAAAATCTATGGAGATGAGATATCAACCATCTCCAATCTAACACCCACTTCATTCTTTTTGTGGATCATCATTGCATGAACTAGTGATTTCTCCACATGTCAAGAAACAATGCCCAAAAACACTTCAAAATTCCCTTTCTGACTTTTGGTGAACTTTACAAGTTTGTTTTGTCTATTGTAAATAACCAAGAGGCGAGGAGAAGAAAAATTAAGTGAATTCTAGGATAATTTATACCTTCCAAGTGAACAAGCAGGTTATAATTAGTGAACCAGAATTGGCAAGTGTATTATGTTAGTATTTTCCAGATTTATGCTAGGAATATATCAATCTATAGAAATCTAACAAAGCTAAGCACAAGATATGATAAGAAATCACAAGGAACAAGGAGAGATAAAACCCGGATTATAGCTCCAAATCAGTCCTTAGAGATTTCAGATCTGTACCTTGAGATCTTCAATCTACTCTTCAATATGTCGCCAATCTGCCCTGATTTTGGCCTTTTATTAAATCTGTCATAATTCTCAGATCTAGGGCTGCGAGATCGGCCCTCCTGTTGTTTTTCTAGGGCTGTACAATACTGCCCTAATTCGCTCCATTATGCCACCGATCTGAACTTCAAGTTGTTGCAGATCTGCCCTAGATATAATTCACACTCTTTATTCATTAAGTTTGATCAAGCTGATCATGCTGATCAAGCTCACATTCCAAGGTAGTTCGCACTCATGAACACAACTCGATCATTACATGCTATTCGATTCTTGAAGGAAGGAACCGCATGTTATGTTTTTGATGTGTTCTCCTTCAAGAATCAATCTTGATTTATATGAGAATGTATATTTCCCTCAAGGGGCCGACTGGCCACATAATTTATTTATTTAACCAAAGGGACGACTTTGGGCCCTCAAATCGATTTACCTTATAAACAATGAATATTAAATATTCCCCAATATTTAATATTATTATTTATACATATCGAAATTCCCAAGTCATTTAGATATTTGCCGTAAAGGCCAAAATATCAACACTCCCTCTTGGAGTCGAGGCAAAGATCTTCTCCTTAATCCTTCATCACAAAACATAACCAAGGATGGATTCCTAATCCAATGATGCCATAGATCTCTCATCTATGATAGTAGATCTCTATCTACAAGATATAATGAGAACACAAATGTTTTTCATTATTCCTCAACCATACATCTCATATTCATATGAGAGATATCATATCATATGATGCTTACCATCCAAATGTGGATTTCCTAGATCCACTAGTCTCCACGACCCAAAAATATCAAGTCCATGATATTCATGATAACATCAAGTCCATGATGCTTATCAATCATAAGTGATATCAAGTCCATGATATCAGATATTTCCAATCAATTTGTGAATTTCCTAGATCCACTAGTCACCTTGACTCTTTTGAATATCAAGTCCATGATATTCAAGGTAGTATCAAGTCCATGATACTTTTCAAACACAAGTTATCATCAAATTCATGATGTTTTCTATCCAATTTGTGGATAACTTAGATCCACGAGTCCTCTTGACTCAGCTAATAGAATATCAAGTCCATGATATTCATGGTATCATCAAGTCCATGATGTATAGTTATACCATCCAATTTGTGGATAACTAAATCTACGAGTCACCAAGACTCAATAAATGTCAAGTCCATGACATCAAAACAACATCAAGTCCATGATGTTAAGAGCATTGCTCTAACGAATATCAAGTCCATGATATTCACCAAATGCTCGGAGTAATGGCCTATCGACATCAAGTCCATCATGTCCACCAATTACTCAGATGTGGATCCCTGATCCACGAGATATCAAGTCCATGATATCATGAGCATTGGTCTAACGAATATCAAGTCCATGATATTCACCAAATGCTTGGAGCAATGGTCTCCAAACATCAAGTCCACGATGTCCACCAAATGCTCAACAATGGATCCTTGATCCATGAGAAGAATATCAAATCCACGATATTATCCAAGTATCCATTTCATAAGAAACAAGTTAGCCATATGCATAAGTGTAACCAAATGAACAATCATAACCAAATGTATCTCATAATCAAAATCTTATCTCATGAATCCACATAAGCATAAGAGTAATCAATATGATCACATAATCATAAGAATCAAGTTCAATTTAAAGAAAATGTGTTCACACATAGAATCACATGTAATATGGTCCCACTATAAGAAAATGTATGCACATATGTACATAAGCATTTTATCATGAATACATAAAGCCAAATCTTAACATGTGCATATATGCATAAAATATGCTCCCATAACAAGGATATGCCAAAGCCATATAAAGTATGTTTCCTTAACATACATGAAACAACTGTAGTAGTTAATCAGATAGTAGTCGGGTTATGTATGTCAATCATACATTCATCCACCAATATACCTATATAACCAGTTACTCAGTTATACTAACAATCAGCTGTGAATGTTCCCTAAACAGCGTTAGATATATAACATATGTCAAAGTAAAGTGTGTACTCACACATACATAAGGTATGCTGTAAGTATGCTCCTCATACAAATGTGTTAACTAATCAGTCATGCCAATGACAGTTAATCAGCTATGCTTAAACAGCAATAAGATGTGTTCTCATAATATAACAGAATTATGTTAAGGTAAGGCATGCTAATAACCAGCTATGTTAGTCAGCCATGCTCATGGAGTAAGATCTACTCAAAATGCAAAAGGAAAGAATTACAAAACCAAGTGAGCCCATGATTAAGAAAAACCTTTCTTATACTATCCCCCAGGAAGGTCTCTTCAACCCATGTATCCAGTATACAGTTCCTGCCATGGAATCTCATAGTATATTCAGATAATTTATCCATGAATGTCTTATGCCACTCCTTAACTTCTCCTTCTGAAGCTTAGATTTTATCATAAGATTATACTCCCTCTCAATGTAAGCTTGAATCAATCAGTTAAGAGAGGATTAGTTTGTATTTTATCAATCGGATAATTTAGAGTGATTTGGTTCTTCCAAATATATAAGATTGGATTGATACAACCTTGAGATCTAATCCCTCTTGTCTTCCTTAACCAATCATTGGGTGGTTTCACAACCAATGAAAACATCAAAATCATTTGCATGTTCAAATTTCAAATCTTAATTTTAAGATGATGCCAACCTTCACAATTATTATGAATCGAAACCGTCATAAAAAAATCGGCCAAACCCAAGTTTGCCATTCTTAGATTTGAAAGAGTTAGATTGAATTCCTAAATCTGAAATAGATCTTTTACTCAACCTCGCTCTGATATCATGTTAGTATTTTCTAGATTTATGCTAGGCATATATCAATCTATAAAAATCTAACAAAGCTAAGCATAGGATATGATAAGAAATCACAAGGAACAAGGAGAGATAAATACCCGGATTATAGTTTTGAATCAGTCCTTAGAGATTTCAGACTTGTACCTTTCCAAATTTATGCTAGGAATACATCAATCTATAGAAATCTAACAAAGCTAAGCACAGGATATGATAAGAAATCACAAGGAACAAGGATAGATAATACCTAGATTATAGCTCTGAATCAGTCCTTAGAGATTTCAGATCTGTACCTTAAGATTTTCAATCTGCTCTTCAATATGTCGCCAATCTGCCCTGATTTTGGCCTTCTATTAAATCTGCCATAATTCTCAGATCTAGGGCTGCAAGATCGGCCCTCCTATTGTTTTTCTAGGGCTGTACAATACTGCCCTAATTCGCTCCATTATGCCACCGATCTGAACTTCAAGTTTCTCAGATCTGCCCTATATATAATTCACACTCTTTATTCATTAAGTTTGATCAAGCTGATCAAGCTCGCATTCCAAGGTAGTTCGCACTCATGAACATAACTCGATCATTACATGCTATTCGATTCTTGAAGGAAGGAACCACATGTTATGTTTTTGATGTGTTCTCCTTCAAGAATTGATCTTGATTTATATGGGAATGTATATTTCCCTCAAGGGGCCAACTGGCCACATAATTTATTTATTTAACCAAAGGGACGACTTTGGGCCCTCAAATCGATTTACTGTATAAACAATGAATATTAAATATTCCCCAATATTTAATATTATTATTCATACATATCGAAATTCCCAATTCATTTAGATATTTGCCGTAAAGGCCAAAATATCAACATATTAGAGAGATAATGAACGTGATCTTAGATTTTAGGGACCAAACATTGTTGTTTCAGGCTGGTTGTATGCCCAAGAGGCCTAATATTGCATTTTTCATTGTAGAAAGTGGATAAGTGGGTCATTTCCCTCACTTCTATTGGGTCATTTTGTAAGTTGACGGCCACACATGATCAAGTGCGAAAGATTTGTTACCTTTGCAAAGAGGCATTGATTTTAGATTTATCAATGTCATTATGTTGCTATGATGATTGTTATTATGTTATATCATATGAATATATATGAAATTTCAAATTTCCCTATATATTTTAAATTTCCCATATTTTAATATATATGTACACACACATATATACATATACATATACATATACATATATACATGTATATATATATGTATAGATATGTATATGTATATATACATATACATATATGTGTGTGTGTGTGTGTGTGTGTTGGAATTATTTGTCGTTGTGCCAAAAGCTTGAACTATCAATGTCCGATACAAACACCAAATTTAATCCGACCCACGGGAGGTAGTTAAGCCATGTCACGATTCCCCAAGAAGGTGCTGACTACCAAGTCAACAATCACCCCCTCAGGACCGACTGAGCCTTCAGGACCCACTGAAGAGAGACTTGAACCAGTGACCCAAGGCTCTGATACCAATTGTTGGAATCATTTGCCGTTGCACCACAAGCTCAAACTGTCAACATTTGATACAAACACTAGATTTAACTTGACCCGTGGGAGGCAGTTAAGCCATGTCACGATTCCCCAAGGAGGTGCTGACCACCAAGTCAACAATACACACACACACACATAAATATGGCTGTCTCCTGCTCTGGGAAAAAAAAGGTTCCAGAATACTGTTTCCCTATCCCCTGTCCTAGAAACTCGGGTAATATAGGTATGTATTAATTTCTAATTTTAATTTATATATGATGGAAATTTAGTAATATGCTCAACAAACTTAGTAATATGTGTGGTTTTGAAAAATATTAAAATTTTTTTATTTATATAAAATGTTCTATAAAATTGCCAAGTTAATGCTGTTTTTTTCCCGAGTTTTTGCCAAGTCCTGAGTTTTTAAAATTTTTGGGCCAAAAGAGTTATTGCCAAGTAAGAGTTTTTCAACTATGAATCTCCTTGATGGGACTTATGAAATACAGATATGAATAATTACATGCATACTATGTAGCTTTATGCTAGGGTTAAAGAATTTCCTTTGGGGAAGCTTGTTGAAAGCAGTCTGGTCCTCTTCTCATAAAGAGTTGACCAATTGAAGCACTTTTCTCTTGGTCTTTGAATCAAGAAAATGACAATGGAATATAACTAATTTAATTCTCACAACCTAGGGTCTTTTATACCTTAGTACTTTTCTAAAGTAACTAAATTGTACTTCCAAGTCCCCTTAGCTTACTATGGTCATTTTTGGACAATAAAACACGTTCTTTCTTTATAGTTTGATTGTTCTTGAACCCCTTATCTAAGTTGAATATTATGGGTTATTCTTGGGAAATGTTCACCGATTTGAAGCCCAGTTTGCTGATTGTCCAGTACTTGAGATTATTTATAGCTTCCAAGTTTGAAGTTACCGCGTTAAACATTTGTAAAATGCAAGGGAATCCTCATTTAACATAATATATATAAGGACAGTGTAGAAGACATGTTTTAAGGTTCCTAAGATGACATGAAACTGGAAGTACTATTCTGGAATAAATGACTATAATGAATGCAAGGATCTTGTTTTTGGTTTATATTTACTAAGTTGGCAATTCGGGTTCGGGTTTAGATACGGGTTGAGGAACTGGTTTGCTGATATGGCAAAATTTTGAAATGGGGTTTAGGTTTGGTAGTACAAAAACATATATATATATATAGATAGATGCAGCTTAGAAGCATGAATTATGATTAGAATGTCACATAGTATCATATAAACAACAAAAACTTGTAATTATAGCATCATGATCATACCATCATAGCATCAGATACTTCAAGTTGAATATCAAGATTTATTTATTTTTGTCCCCATCTTCTCTTATTTATTTTTGTCACACCACCTAGTAGGCTTAACAAGTTTGGAGTGTTTTCAATCGAATTGTCACTGCTGCTACCAAAACTCCTTGCACCTTTTGATTCTCTGGAAATGGGCTATGTATTTTGCTGGTTGGATAGGTAAGTTGGGGTTTTACTTGTTTCTTCTCAAATATAATGATGTGTAATTGGTGGTTGCATTACTCAACCCAACAAGCTGGCTAGAATGACTGAGCTCTGGTGCCAGTGTAATGTATACCGTTGATTTTTTTGAAAGATGTTTGAACAAATTTGAATGCCAACATGAAATGGATAGCAACAAAGCGTTGATACCATTATATCTTTTTCAAGAACATTTGTAGAACACAATGCATAGAAAGATGATATAAACTAATGTGCAGTAAGAAACATTACACCACAAACTCTTCAAATGTAAATTACTCATAATCTGAAAATTTGAGATACAATGAAAGATGTGTAGACTTAAAGAGAAAAATTGTTTGTAGATTTCAGTCTAATACAATTCTACTATAACATTCCATGCCTTGCAAATAATGCTGAAAAATATAATGATTGGGACAACTGTAGCGTTTCCAGAAGTCACTTTTTAGGGTCGAATCTGAAGGCCTCCTCTGCTGCCCTCAACAACTTTGCGAAAAAAACTTGTTTTCTGTGCTTTTCCGCCCTGGTTCACAGTCAATCCACCTAGGTATACCCAAGTTTGTCCCAGACAAACCGGTGTGCCTGGGAGCGAACCCTGGCCAGACCCATAGTTGAACCGAACCAAGACCAATACCCAGTGCAAATCGGACCAATACCAGGGCCTGGGACTGGTGAACCCGGTAACTTAGTTTATTTACGTTGAATTCTTTAAAACTTGTTATTGATTATTGGAAATTGAAAGATCAATTTTGGAAGGTATGAAGTGTAGTAAGCAGATTCAACCAGTCACCAAGTACTCAACAAATAATTTTGACAGCAAGTTTTCCCACTGTCAACTTGTATGCTATTTCTATTACCAGCAGAGAGTATAGAGAGATGCACACCTATGTAATTTATATTCCTGCAAATTCAGTATTACTCTTAATTTTTGCTCTTTCTCAAGAATACAAATAGCCTTAGGCTTTCCTATTTTCAGATACTCATGAATTTGGAGAATAGTTTTTCCTTATTTGCTGGATTGAATACCTTTTCTGTGATGCTCAGAAGGGCTATGGGATGTGTCTGCTTCCTTTATAAAAATAAAGTCTTAGTCTTCATAGAGTTGGAGAATTAATTGCTTTAGAGTCTTGGACAGAAGTTGATTTTGGAACTTTTTTTCTATTAGCCTTCTGGGCTTTATAAAATTTAATTGTCCTCTTCTGTTGTCGTGTCTATTTCAGTCCATGAGAGAGTCTGAGAGACCCATCTGAGGACAGAGTAATCTTTTTTTCTCTTCTTAATCACTTTGGTCCCCACAGTACTGTACCCTCTGCTGACATATGTATAGTGGCTGCTGGAGATGAAATGCCAGTTGGAGGATGTGTGAAAAATTAGAATAGTGGCTGCTAGAGCAAATATGATGGCTACACTTTGCAACAAGATTTTTTGTTTATATCAATGACAGAGTTAGAAGCTCTAAATTATACAAGTCTACCAGGGACATGGATAACCTCAAAGGAAGGGATGTGGACAAAACTCTGAGGAAGATAAAGCAGGACCCAAAAGCCACTTATGGAAGAAGGAACATCTTATATTTAGTGTCAAACCTTATCTACTTAATGACAACCATGACAGGCTTGAGGAGATGATTGAGTTTATGGACTATCTTGCATGTTTATCTGAGGTGAGATGTGGGAAGTATGAGGTTCATAGATCTTATAACTTTGGGACCTTGGGTACACCCTAGTACTGTCATGTACCTGAGAAACCAACCTTCTAACCCTTAACATTGGCCCGAATCAACTATATTGGCGTAGATTTGCTCACTGAAGATTAAGAGCCTAAGATCATACCAATGAAGATGGTTTCTGTTTTGAATGTTTGGCGATTAGATAATGTTGCTTAGGAGGACCAGGTTACTGTATAATTTTTTTATTTTAGCACTGACAGTAAGTCTATCTGGGCAGTAATGCATCATAAGGTCTGACTTTATTACTTCTTTCTGTAAGTTATTTCCAGTTACAGTATGATAAAATATCAGGCCCTAATAGTAGGCAGAATATATATATATATATATATATATATATATATATATATATATATTAGTATCTATATATATATGTATGTATGTATATCTATCTATCTATATATGTATGTATATATATATCTATTTATCTATATGTGTGTGTGTGTGTGTCCTCTCCTTCATTTCCGAATCATTTAGAGAGAGGCTTGGCTGTAAAACCAATGAGTGATATCTGTTTCCAGGTTTCAATCAAGCTGTGTTCTATGGGACACACCTGCCACCTTCCACCACTAAAAATCCTGGCATTTCTGAGATGGGAATCTACCTAAAATGTGGGGATAGGGATGAGACAGCTCGTTGCTGCCCCTCCACTGCCACGTGCAGGGGGGTGCATCCTTGCAGGGTAGGGTCTGTCTCTTGGAACATTTCCCTTGCAGGAGGCAGCCATAGGACTCCCTGCTACCCCCGTGATGATCAATGAATGCTTGTGCAGCCCTTGACAATCCCAAGGAGCTTCTTTGCCCCCAATAAATGGATTCTAGAAGTTTATCTCCAGGTGTCTGAAAATGTTTTCAAATATTTAACAATATAGGTTTTCCAGCAACAAATATAGTTTTCTAAATATATTTTCCCAATATTTTTTCTAGCAAAAAATAGCCAGGGCATCAGAATGTTACAACAGTCCCTTTGGTCAACACAGCAGGAAAAGTCAACAGTATGCTCTTATGTTTGTTAACCTTGACACTTCCTTAAGATTGGTTGTTGAGACCTCTTTTCTTATGTATAAAATCACCATAAGTCAAATGAGAGAGCAACTTTTTTGCATAATCCAAGAAAGTTTAGTAGTTATTGGTTTACAAATCTGAGCATAGAACAGAGCAATGAACACACTATTTCTGCTTAGAGACAATCGAAGACACTTTTTTAAGTGCTGTTGATAGACATTAACTTGTGAAGGAGATTGCATTTATATTGTATTGATCTTTGGATTTTTGAATTCTTTGTTGGTTGAGGTTCAATTGATTCATTGTTTTTATGGTTTAACATAACAGAAAAGATGAATTGCAAAATTTTCACAATTTTTTGTAACCAAATTTTTAAGTATTATACTTTATATATGCTGCCACCCCCTGCTGTCCTTGCATTCACCTGTTCCAAAACTCCATGGAACTATGCAATCAAGAAAGAATTGAAAGAAGAGGGAAACGATATTTGCATGAGCTGAGAGATTATTGCATCTTTAAAAAAGCTATTTTTCGTTCTTTATATTCCAATTGTTTTTGGACTTTTGACTTCTCTATATTTATAACTGTTATCAATTTTAGAGGGGAATTGTTAGTGCTGGAGCAAGGATGAACAGTTTGCTTGTTTGGCTGGCGTTGTTCAAACCATAGTTCAAAATATCGTTATCGGCAACTTATCGCGGAGGGCAATTTTTTTTTTTGGGAAATATCAGAGATACATCGGGAACTTCTCGTGAATTTAAAAATAACTTAAATTTAATTAGAAATGCATTGTTTTTGCAAAATTCAATAAGGAGATGCATCTAATGAGTTAGTAAATGAGTAAACAAACCAAACAAGCTGATCTAGATATATATAAATGCAAATATGTAACAAAATCGCATCCTCATATGGAATTCTGATGGCTGGTAGCCATAGTTTGATAGTCTGAACTCTGAAGAAAACTAAAAATAGCAAATTGTCTTTGTAAAACTATAAGCAAATACAAATGTCAAGTACAATATCAAACTAGTCTACATCTTCCCCTTCCCCTTCCCATTAGTACTAGTAAGAACTACGAGAGTGGGATTGGCTGTGACTGGACCTCCACCCTGGATGTAGATGGTGCTGACACTGACAATGACTCCTCATCATCGGTATCCTCCTCATTCTTAGTGCTCTCATGATCATCCTCCTAAATTTCATCCAATCCTACTGCGAATCCATCCTCCTCCATAGCCCGCCTGTCCAAATCATAGATGTCATCGTCTGTGAACAATGGAGGCTGCTCTTGTGATGTCCAATCATAGTACGGATCTGTCATCCAAATCAAGTGGACCAGTTGGTGGTAACTCTACCTTTCTTATCCGCAACTTAAGGTTATATTGCACATAAACAAGGTCATTGAGACGTTTCTGTGCTTACTTGTTCCTCTTCTTCGTGTGAATGGACTCAAATAAGCTCCAATTACATTCACAACTAGATGAGCTACATGGATGACCTAAGATGCGCAAGACAAGTTTTTGCAAATTTGGGACATTCCCATCCCAATTTTGCCACCAAGCATCTACAAGATAAATATTAAAGAGTTAGAAAGCAAGGTGAAAACATATTTTAGTGACTTAGTTTTTCTTATCATGCATGTGAAAGACACCAAAAATCCAAATATTGTACTTGGGGTTTGAGTGTTTCTTCCTCTTCTTGCCAAGTCTAAGGAGAATAGCTTTCCCACTGCATTCTGATACACTTCCATCTCGGCCATAATGAGGTCTCTCACCTCAACCTCAGGTACCATCCTCTGCATGCATTTAGTGAAGCCCTCCATGACCTCCCCATTGGGATCCACCTCCTATCAATAATTGTCCATATAGGGTCAAATTTTAGGTTGTCCCCCTTGTAATAATTTTTAATAGGCTCTTTGGTCCTATCCATGACCTCCTAAAGATACCCTATTGGGGTTTGATCCCCATCTACCAAGCGGAGAACTCTAACCAAGGGCTCCGTTACCTAAAATTGAAAAGTAGAAAAAGATTATCATTAATCATAGACTAGAGTTACAAATTAATATTGGAAGACTTGATTCTTGAATACAAAAAAATTAAATATTCAACTTTTGAAGTTTCCAAGATACCTTAACAATTTTTGTAGCATCATTCAAAAAGTGGATGTCAAAGATGATGTATGTAACACTTTGTCCATCAGGCTTCTTTGAATAACTTGAGTCTAACCATGGTTGACTCACAAACATTTGCTTCAAAGAAGTCAAAGAACTAATAACACTTTGCAACGTTAAGAAAATTGTTGCAAACCTTGTGGCTGCAGGTCTAACAACCTCCTTCCCATGGGTGAATTCTCTCATCAAGAGGAGAACCCAAGGGTGATTGTAGATATATTTTGTTATCTTTCTTGCATCCTCTACAATCGGTTTCACCCAATCCTCTTTTCCTATGTCCTCCAAAAGAAGGTCAAGGACGTGCACTGCACAAGGAGACCAAAAATGTGTGCTATACTTATCTTGGAGGATCCTGCCCACTACCACATATGCCTCTGTATTGTCGGTTATTATTTATACCACATTAGCAACCCCCACCTCCATCACAACTTGCTCAAACATTAGAGTCAAAGTTTCAGCTGTCTTTATCTTGTTTGAGGCATCCGAGGATTTCATAAAGACCACTTGATCCTTGCAAGAAACCAAAAAATTGATGATGGTACGGTTTCTTCCATCTATCCATCCATCTGAAAGTATAGAGAAGCCAAATTGTTTCCATTGTAATTTTTGGTCTTCTACCACGTCATTGGCCCTAGAAACAACATCTCTGAGCAAACTACAAACACAAAATAAAAATAACATTAAGTACACAACTTTGTTTAAAAAAAATTCATTCAACAAAAATAAGTAAATTGTAAAACATTTAAAAATTAAAACAAGTGAACTAACCTCCCACTCAAGTCTGCAGGGGTAGGTGCCTTCTAGCCCTTCTTGTTATAATGATTCCTGTCACAAAATTCAGCCAATAGGGACTTGTTGCAACATTGAAGGGGATGTTAAAATACCAAAAATCAGCACATCAAATGTCAACTTGCCGATGCACATCGCTGTTCCACCTACTACCCTCTAGTGATGGTTGTGCTCCAGGTGTGTTTCTGTGCACAAAAAAAATATCTATAGAAGATGTGTGTGGTGGTGGTATGCTAGAACCAACGGAAGTGAAAGCTGAGGAGATGGTAGATTTGCGGATTCTTAGGCCATGGTGAGCCTGCTATGCCCCCAAGTGCCGCTTCATCTTCTTCAAGGGTGGATGGGATACCTAGTCACAAATCACAACCCACATTATTTCATTATGATCATTTTTTTAGGCTTTAGCAAAATCTAAATTGTTGAGGTGATTATAAAATAATAAATGATTCTTAAAAAGGAGACAGTGTGAGATACCTTGCGATTTAGAAATGGCTGCCCTCATGGCTAATTTTGCCCTTTCCCTTTGCAACTTTTTCTCTTCTCTAGCAGCGAACAAGGCATTCATCTCTCTCATTATTTCTGGGGTGGTGTTGTCACAAACCCTTGTGTCACGCTTTGTGATCCCTTCAAGGTGGTATTTCAAACGAGATATGCCTCCACTAACTAGTTTTTCACATTTTATGCATATCACAGTATTATATTCGAGTCCTTCGAAATCATATGCCCATGCCTTGTCTCTAGCCCCTTTAGGGCACGTTCCTACATATCTCGATGGACATGTGTCTACTGGAGCTTTGGCAGACCCTGCAGCTAACCCAATTGTAGAGGTATCCCTATTTGCCATTTTGATGAAGAATCAAACTACACATGTCACATTCAAAATGAGTGCACAAATTTAGAAATTTAAAAATGAACTAAGGTAGTTTAAAACTTTAAATAAGTTTAAACATAGCTGAAACTTGAAGGAAAAAAACAAAAAAAGTGTAAGGTTATGAAATTTTTAAGAAAATATGAAATTTTTGAGAAAATTATGAAAAATTTGCAAAAATTGCTAAAAAATGGTATTAGATCTTTTTCATTACATTCTAAACAAGTTAGAGTAGATTGGAAATGATATTATATAGTTTGTATAAACTTGAATGCAACTACTACAGGACAAAATGATTTTAAAACAAAAGAGAAATAATTTTGAAAACTTACTTGTGAATCTGAATTTGCTTGAAAAATCTATTCAAATCCACTTCAAATCCACAAGAAATCGATCTAAAATGCCACAAATATTGACCTTTCTCCTCCAAAACCCTTCTAACCTCTCCAAACCTCCATTAAAAAAAACCGTTTTGACCCTTTGTTGGACCGTCACTATTTTAACCAAGTGCAGGCAAGATAAGTTGTTCACTTATCGCCGATAAGTGGCGATATATCGGCGATAAGTTGAAAGATATCGACCAGTGATATCTTTATGTAGATTATCACAGGCCGATACTTATCGCCGATATATCGGCAATATTTTGATCTATGGTTCAAACACCTTTGATACTTCTCATGCACTTCCATTATTCCATCAGTATCTCCAGAGAGCATTAAATTCGCCAGAGGGCAGTTTTTGTGATGTTACGATCACGCTGGGGATGAATAAATGTTATAAAGAATCACAGATATTTCTCTCTAGCTGTGCTAGCAATTGGTTTTTTAAATAATATGAATGTTTAACTGCTGAAATAGTTAGCTTCCCCCATGTGAATCATGCCCACCTTTTCTTTGTGTGAGTTGTCCTTAGTAAATGGCTCCTTAGCATGGAAGAAATTGACGTGTGCTTCTCCAACTTCTCTCTCAAAGAAACAATATTTACTGTTCCCTCCAATATTTTTATGAAATTTCTAATTGGTGATGTTAGAATCACTCAGTATTTTCATGAATGTAGTCAAATGACCTTTTGGTGCCCTTTTTCATTGTTAGGTCTAAAATACATTTGTCTGTTCAGTGGTTTTCCTCATCAATTGAAAGTATATTGGCTTTTGTGTAGCTGATCATTGTCTCAAAGGCATATGTTGTATAGATCCATTGTTCATTCTAGATAATTGATGTCAGCAATTACCTAATTTTCACATCTGTTCAGGAGGACAATTGCTATCACTGTCTTACAAGGAAATTCATCCACATAGGCAGGAAAATAATTTAGTTTTGGTGTGTTATAGGAAAATAATATGGAGGTGCAGATATGAAGGATTACTGTGGCTTTTATAATCAATCTAAATGATGATGTCTGTGTATTGCATTACTTTTAAATTTTAATGACTATTGCTATGGTCATGCTTGCATATAGTCTTCGTTGAAATTAATTACAACTACAAGGCCTAATTATATGCAATTTAGTTCTTTGTGCGTCATTTTATTTATTATAAATTGGTTCTAATAGTCAAGTTTTTGAGATACAAGTTAAGAGGTAGAAAAGAAAAAATCTCTGCTTTGAACTAGTTGGTTATTCATATGATAAACAAGGATTTGTCTTTATCTACATTTAGCTTTCTTGGTAGGCATGCTTAATTTGATCTTCAGAATATCTTTAAATTGTTTGACTAGCTTCTGTTGAAATTATTCTACTTCTAAAATTATATTAAGTTCTGAGAAAAGTCAAGGTTTATGAATTTCTGAATGGAATGTTATAGTTCTATTTAGTATTTACTTCTTTGTATTTCTTGGAAGAAATGTAGTCATTTGCACTCATTGTGATAACTTTACACAAGTTATACATGGTAAGTCTTATGACAGCATCATAATTTGTAGAAGAGAGAATTTTTTATGGACAAATATTGGAAACTTATGCTTTCAGTAGAATTTACATGAAGGAATTTCTGTCCTTTAAAACTGAAAATCACCTATGTTTTACATGAAGCCTCCAGGAACTGCTGAGTCTTTTATGCTATCTCTAGCTGATTGTGGAGATGTAGTAGGCAGCCCAGATATTAGAGGATTGGATGCATTGGATCAAATGCTTCAACCTGTTTTAGATTTTTCATCTTTAGATGGTTTTAGTCAGGATATAGAACTGGTCAAAGAGGATGCTGAAAAAGACTCAAACAAAGATGCTAGATCATCACAAGCAGGGAGTCAGTCATCAGGTCTTTCACTGGGGGAAGTTGATTCACTGCCGAAAGCTGAAGCTATGATAATGTTTGCTCCTGAGTATACACCAGTTGAGACTACAAGAAGTGAACTTGCATCATCTGTATTTAGAAGCCCGTATATTCCAGATTCAAGAAAAAAACAAAATAATCAGTCAAGCTCTAATGGCTATGTCTACAGTGCTACCCCACCACCTTCTCCTTGTACGGAAAGTTCTGACCAAAAACCTGAATATGGTGGCAAAGAAAATGGTACTTGTAAAATAAGGAATGATACAGGCATCCAACATGAGTTGAAAAAACATTACAGACACGTGCAGTCTGGAAAGCTATTGTATGAGAAGCCAATGAGTAGTAATAATTCTTCTGTGGTTCAAAAGAGAGATTTGGCATTTCCATCTACCTCCCAATTGGTTTCCATGAAAGTTGGAATGTCTGTCCAGTTAAATAAATGTGAAAATGACCTAGGTGCAGGACTTTTAATGGGTCCAAGAACAGTATTGGCTACTGAAATTGAATGTGCAATGTTACAAGCTGCTATGTGCCGAATTCGGCACGTGCTTGTTTCAAGCAATAATATTGTTCGTCTTGGCTCAAACCGATTAACAGTTGGGACATCACTGGACCGACCACCCAATGCATCACATTTCCATGAATCAAACATGCCATCCGGAAAGGTTTCTGTCAAACAAATGAAAGAGAGCATACCTGTGAGGATTGCTGGTGATGCAGATGAAGAAATGCATGATGGACCTCGTACTGCACTGGTTGGAGTTTGGAGACCAGTGGGAGCACCCAAAGCTTCAAAATCATCTCATCTACCAAAAAATGAGAATGTGAAGTCTTCACCATATAATGTATCTGAAGAGGAAAGTGTAGTTTCAAATACGCTCAAGCAACCGCTGCATGAACTTCTAGATGCTATGTCATTTCTGGTTCAACAAGCAACTGCATCAACAGATATTTCTCTTGATGGGGATTGTGGAGATGGTCCATTTGCATGGCTAGCATTTCAGGAACAGCAGAGACGAAGGTTTTCTTGTGGACCTGCAATGGTCCATGCAGGCTGTGGGGGTTCTCTGGCTACTTGTCATTTCCTAGATGGTTCTGGCATGGAATTAATAGATCCTCTGGCCGCAGATGTAAGTTACCCTCCGCACAACCATAAAATTGATTATTTTTTCTATGCCTTGTGTAGGCCCTTTTTGAGTTTATTTTGCTTTTCTATAAACACATTACTCTCTTCTTATATATACTATTATTCTTGTCTATAATCTCTGGTTAGATCTTGCTAAACATAATATAAAATAATAGATCTGATACAAAAAAGCTAAAATCTTCATTTTTTTAGCATACGTCCAGATGTGTAAGGACAGTTATTTTTTCCATCTTGGAGATTTTAGTTATATATGATTTGTATTATGGTTAATGTAAGTTCTTGATCTTCTAGTTTTGTATCCAAACTCTTTGATTACTCGAAGGACAACATTTCCACTCTTGCAGCTGGACAAAAATAATGGTAAAAAGTCTACCTCTGGAGAAATATATAACTAGTTGTTTAGTAATTCTATTTCATAGTGGGGATACAAAAAATACATTTAATAACATCTTGGAACAAATTGACAAGAAAACTTGTTAAATCACACAAAAAGGACTCCAATATGATTTTTTTGTAGGGGCACAACAGACACAATTGTAATTGGGTTAATTTTGCATGGGCAAGATTTTTGAGACAAGGGTGACATTAGAGGAATTATGTTACAAATGCATTGCAAACGGGCATAAAGTCTAGAGAGTGAAAGGACCACTGTAGTGGATTACATGCACCGTTTCTTTACTAACTAAAAATGCTTTTAAGTGTTTTGGTGATAATTGTGCCCCCTTGGTCGTTATTACTAAAATTGCATGAGGAAAAATGTCATCAGTGTAATGAGTCTAATGCCTATGGATTTAGGTTGTAATTTCAGAATTAGAAGCTTCTGTATTTGCAATATTTTTATATAAACTTCCACAAATCGATGACATTCAAAAGCTATACAAATGTGACATTATTTCCAGAGCAGATTCATAAGTTCATGGTAACAAATATGGTAAATGACATCAATCGATGACTGTAATTTACAGCAGAGCACAGATGTAAGGAAAATACATTTCGGACCTCTTTACAGATCAAACTGAACTACAACAGCAATGGATATTTGACTCCAAAGTTGCACAGTTCTGATATCTCAGAGTTCAATGTTCCAGAGCAGGTTTATACAGGTTCTCATGCCTAACTGGGACTCCCAGCAAGTCCATAAATCATTCTATTTATTCCCATGACGTCATGAATGCAGTGGTCCTTCCTTTCAATGCCATATTCTTATTATAGAATCCATCAACCTCATCTTATATCTGCATCCCTTCCTCAATCTATTCCTCACACTAGTGTTTCTTGCCTTGATGGGTAGCGGCGACAATGCACAGTTCACATGCCACTAACAAACTTTTCTGCCTAGCCAATAGTCTTCAATCCCATGCTCAGCCACAAGTATATTTCCATGACTAAGATATGTCGTATTGACCAGCAGAAGTGGTTTCCACCTTATGCCTTATCAAGAGAAATCTGCTAGGAAGAATGTCACGCGAGCATGCAAATATATGTCTTCATAATATCTCGCAATAATATCCAGATAATAGTGCCGAGCAGTAAATTGTTACTAGGCAAGCCCCATTAACCTTTGAACTCTGAAATTTGCCTTTGAATAAGATTTTACAATTTTCTATTAACTTAAATTGTTGAAGCTATGCAAGAAATCAAGTTATCCCTCCTGCAACCAGCTAGGGTAGATAATTGCACTAGTGAAACTAGTACTCCTTAGGGTTTTTGTCCTATGGTTTTTGCATTACAAGAAGCTCTCCAAAATCCAGAATAAGATGAAATAAACCAAGCATACCCAATTGAGCTCCAAAATGTTCTTCTATAATAAGTTAATAACCCCAGGAAATTTCCTGAAAGACTTTCAAATTCCTGCCTTTTAATGTTTCATTAAGCTCAAATAATAAAGTGACCCTTCAAATATTTCTTCTTATTTTGCACTTTAGTCACTTCAACTCACACCCTTTTAATATTTCTTCCTATTTTGCACTTTAGTCACTTTATTAAATTAATTAAATAACATCACCCTTATTTTATTGGATAACATCAAATAATTAATTTAAATTTATTCTCTAACTGTAAGACTATAGCCTACTCGGAAGGGGACATTACATAGGTCATCTTGAGAAACACTACGAGAGTAATGACTATGCATGCAGGTCACCTTGAGATGACTTAAAACACCTATGTATCAATTCACCACCTTTGTTCCTTCCCTTGCATTCCCCAAAACAGTTACTCAGACAGAGGCTTCAAAACTGATTATTATATGCTTAGCATCTCATATTCTTATCCGAGCCATAGGAAGTATCCTCTGCCTGCGTGCATCTGCTCATATTGTTGAAGACATCCATAATGGATATGTTTGTTTATCCCCGAATTGTGGTTTCCTGGTTCTAATTAGTTGTAAGGAAAATATGTTCTGAAGACAACTTGTTGCATACCATAAACGTAGCAGTTCCTAATTTTTGCTATAGATAAAGAAGATGAGCCTTATTTTGTATTGGAAGATTCAATCATCTTTTGATTGCAAGCCTGTATTAGGAAATTCTCTTAGCTTCTGAGTGAAAACATCCTTTCTTGCTGACCAAAGTTGTTTTAGTCTGACTATTTTTTATGGTCCCATGGTATGGCTTCTAGGGAAGGAGGGTGGATATTTGGAGTGATGTTTATGGTTCGTACAATCTGTACATTCTCTTTTGAAGGTGGCATTTAGTGGGGTATTAACCTCGCTAATGTCACCTTGTTGGCCAAAAGTTTTGTAAGTCACTAAAACTACAACTTGCAAAACTGTGACTTTAGGCAACGTGTCATGCGATTTCTCTCTCTTCTCAACAATAGGGGAGGCTCCTTTCTTACCATATGGCTTCAATAGGATCTTAACTGAAATTACAAAGGGGTGATGCTCTCAATCAATTCCTCTTTTTTCAGGAATGATTCACAAACGATTACAACTTTAAACTATACAAAAATCACCTATTGCTACGATAATACCAGTTGTTCGGTGGTTGACATAAGTACAACTCCTAAGACAATAGTTAATAATACTTCGGTGGGATAACAATATGAACACAAAGTTTCCTGTGATTAGCTTGAACTTAGATTTGATTATCTGAATCAACAGTAAGGCGCAAAATCTCTTATTGAAAATCCACAAACTTATAACGATACTTGTAATTTGAAGCTCAAAGTCTTTTAGTCACAAGTAGTTGCAACCACTATTAACTATGGCTGTTGATATTTTGGCCTTTACGGCAAAGATCAACCAATTGGATAATTGGAAATATATATATAATAAATATATGGAGATATATTTATTATAAACGATTTAAATAATGATAATAAATAAGAGATATTTATTATCTATTGTTTATCTATAATGATTTAATTAATCTATACTTGGGAGGGCCCAAGTTGTCATTATGATATTCCTCCCAAATTGTCATTATGATAATAATATATAATAATAAATAAAGGAGTTATTTATTATTTATTTGAAGATCGATTTAATACTTGGAGGGCCCAAGTTATAATTAAGATAATAATAAATATAAGATTATTATTTATTATGGGCCCAAGTCGGCCAACTTGGAGGCCAAGGGTTTTATCTTAATTGCTCATATATAAGAGCGACTTGGAGAATGATAGAATCAAGAAATAATAATTAGAACTACGTCTGACTTTGAGTTGCATTGGATGCAACAATGTAGGCGGTTTTTAGAAGGATGAAGACCTCAAGTCTATCTTTGTGCTTCTCTCCAAGTCTGCGATTTATAGGCGAATTATGAGGCAGATATATGGTAGACATCTAGGGCGAATTTATGCAGCCCTAGATGGGCGAATTGTTGCAGCAGCTGGGCGAATTTTAGTAGACATTCAAGGGCAAATTTGCAGCAGAGTTTGGCTAATTTATGGCAGACCCTAGGCAGCGATTTAGGGCTGCTACATGGTGAATTGCAGTAGACCCTAGGCAACGAATTGGGGCTGCTACATGGGGAATAAAAACAGCCCTAGATTGGGCGAATTTAGGGCAGATCAAGAAGATTGAAGGATCAGATTTTAAAGACCCCAAGGACGGATTTTTGAGTTACAATCCGGGTATTATCTTCCTTCTTCTTGTTTATTTATTCATACCCTATGCTTGGTTTTGTTAGATTTCTAGATTGAATATATTCCTTGGTGAAAATCTGAAAATACCAACAATGGCAACCTCCTTTCTTGAAGCTTAAAGTCTTCAAGAAACTAAATTAAACGCTCAAGAATTTATGAAAGGAAAAACCAATGAGTGATTCAAAGATAGATTGATTAATGCAGCTTAAGAATACATAAAACAATCCCAAGCACCACAACACAAAGTTTGAGATAACCTGCTTCTTTTATTCACTTTTGAATTTTTTGTATTTGAAACACAAAGTTTTCAACTTACCAGAATCTTAGCATAGTCTCCTTGCATAAACAAAAGATGATTATTTACAATGAGCTCCTTTCTTTATATAAGAAAAGAGGAGAGAGAAAGGTGGAGAGAAAAGGGGAAACCCTTAACCACCTTGACTTATTCAATAACAAACTATCTTTGACTTATTCAATGTTGCAACACCTAAAGCACTTGCAACCTGATTGCATGAAGAGGCTATACATGTACATGTTTTCCTGTATTTACAGAGTGCTCATGCTCTACATGCAATCTGCCATAAAAACTACATTTGTTCTATTAAAGCATTTAAAAATGTCAAGTGTCCACGACTCTTGAGAGCTATCTTCAAAAGGAGTTTATGAAAGTCTCAAACTTGTTAAGAGGCTTGTGCAAAACCGTTGGATCTGGAGCTCCTGTGTTTCGTGCAATGGCAATTGTTTTACAAACTGTGTTTGTGCTTTTGGAGATAAGCTTATTGTATTATGCTACACTCTTGTGGAGATTGCTCAACAAAATCTTGTACTATGTCAACCTGTCAATTGTGTTGGAATCAAAATCACTCGCCTCAAGCTGTAGGCGAATCATCTGTGCGAACTCTGTCATCACAACCGCTTCCTCCATAAGTTTGTCGTTTTTAGTAACCATTTTGCATGCCAGCTCTTGAAAACTATCGTTGACCATGCGCTCCTGTTCACTGCATAAGTCTATTGCCGCCTCCAACTTTGTTACCAGTCCCTGGATTACATGTTTGTTGGTCATCAAGTCTAAGAATTTGTGGTACATTTCCAATGACAAAATGACCTCATACTTGCATAGTGTCTCTAAATCCATATCTGGCATGGTCTTCCAAACATTTAAGTCTTCATCCAACTCTTTCAGTTGTTGTTTGAATGATGCAAGGTGCTCATTTGGGCTAGCAACATTTTTCATGGCATTCTTCAATACCGGGAGTCCATCCCGGATTACATGATCGCCCTGTGAATGTAGTTTACTACACCAGTCATTAATAGCTCTGGCCTTGCACTCCATCTGCTCAAGATGCCTATCATGCTCTTCTGGGAGAGTGTAATGTCCCCATTTTTTTGCAGATCATTGATCTGATGGTGCCAGGTCATTATTGTGATCCTCGTGGTATGGCGAGGTGTTTAGAGGGTCTTTGGTGTGAACTTACTATTTATAGTAAGTCAATGGATAGTTCCGATGAGCTCAGATGAGTTAGAGTTGAATGATGCTCTCGGTTTTCATTTCTGGCTTTCGGTTTGGTCTCCAAGAACCTTGGAGAGAGCGTCTATTTTTAGTAAGTCACCCCATCAAGTTTGTTCATCACCTTTCATCATCTGGATCAATCCTGTGCAGATAGATTTCAATTTGGACGCTTCTTCAGTGGTTTTCGCAAGAAGGGTGGTTTATTATTATTATTTAATTGAATTTGCTAAGGTTGCCATTTTTGTTGGTATTATATGCAAGATACCTTAGTGTTATAGCTCGTTGGAACCAGGATGAAAAGTTTTAAATCTTGGGCACAAGAAACAGGGACCTTGCCTGTCATAATTTCATGATATTGGTGAAAAGGCTTTTTTTTGGAGCCAAATGAATTAATAAATTATATTATTCAATATGTGCCTAAGTATAAAAAGTGTTTTAAGTGAAAAGTGTGTGAGAGAAGACACTTTTGAATTATAAAAACAATGCTTTGTGAAAGGAAAATCATTCATTGTTGAATTATGATTTTATTGAAGTTCGTGAGAGAGACAACCCAGCTAGGGTTTTGAGGACTCATTCCTCTTCTGGCAATTTGAACCATTACAGATTGATGGTGAATTTTGCAGCTGTATCTGAGATCATAATTCAGTGCTGAGGTATACTGGATTTATGAGAAGTAATTTTACAGGCAAATCAATTAATTCTCCTGGGGTTTGATTTGTCTTCTTGCTGAGGCTTGTTCTTTGATTGAGAAATCTATTGTGTCTTATTTGCTGGTGTTACAATTGAGAAATTGACTGTAAATTCTTGTTGGCATCACACATGCAAAAGTGGTGACTGAATCACCAAAGACAAGCAGCCGTAATTGGTCTCCTGGCTACGATTTATTGGTTAGGCGTTGAGGGTTTGCTGCAATATAATAACACTCAATTGTGAGTGTTGTGTGGTGTCCAAACTAGCTGCGTGAGGCTTGAGAATGCTGTGTTACCTCTGCCGCAACACACGTGACTGCAAATAGAGAGCTATTTCAACACAACTCAGTCTTGCATTAATTCTCTTGCTTGGCACGTGTTTAACAAGGCAGCCGCATGTACTTCCAGGTGTTGGCGGATTATTTTTCTTGGGCTATGTGGATTTTCTTTGTGGGAAATATTACTGGTTGCACGCACACGTGGATGACCAGAGAAGAATAATTAAAATCAAAAGGACCTAGCTACGCTCTTCATAGAGAGCTGTTTCAACACAGCTCAGTCCTGCGTTAATTCTCTTACTTGGCACGTGTTTAACAAGGCAGCCGCATATACTTCCAGGTGTTGGCGGATTACTTTTCTTGGGCTATGTGGATTTTCTTTGTGGGAAATATTACTGGTTGCACGCACACGTGGATGACCAAAGAAGAATAATTAAAATCAGAAGGACCCAGCTAGGCTATTCACAGTGGTATCAGAGCTTTCTTCCTGCCATCCTGTGGGGTCTGGATTCATTTATTTTCTGAAGTTTTTTAAAAGTGACTAGCACTTCCATTTTTCCTAGCTATGGATAAATACAGGAGATCCAGTTCTGGAAGTCGTCATAGCAGTAAGGGAAATAGAGCGAAATTAAATGCTTTAGTAGAAAGCATGGAGAGACTTAGACTGCATCAGTAGAGATTGGCAGAGAGTTTGTCGGATCCAGTTACAGTAGATAGGGCAGTGAGATATATGGTCTCTGCCTTTAGAAGGCCGACATCGAGTTTGCAGGGGAGAAGGTTAGAGTTTTCTCCGACAATTGTTCGTGATGCTGATGTTCCTACATCTAGCTCAGCACCTGCGATTCTCATACGTAGTGCTGATGATGGATTTATTGCACCGGAACCAGTGGATGTTTCAGTGCCATTGGATGACAGCAGTGTTGAGCATCACCGGGTTGAGGCTCCCAGAGCAGTCACTACGGATTGTACAGAGGCAGCTGATGTTGCAGTTATCACTGAGTGTTCAAACTCTTTCATGGAGGGAGTTATTATTGGAGATGTTTATGTCAGCTGTAGTAGTGTTGCTCCAGTTCAGGAGGCAGTTGCTTCCTCAGTTGGGACCAAGGCATGTACGGAGTCTCCCAGTGGTGAGGTTGGTGATCTGGGCATTACAACGGGGTCAGTTGATGACAGTTCGGGCTCCAGCATTATTGGTGCACAGCCTGACATTGAGTCATGTGTGCAGAGACACATGTCCGCAGATGAGATTTCAGCAGGAGATGTGGGCGCTGATAGTATAGACACATCTGATGAAACTTTTGAGGATGCTGTGAGTTGCATTGGAGATGACACCCCCTGTGAGATGTTGGGTGATGACTGCGAGGAGCGTATGAGCTCTGACAGCTCAGAGATTTATGATAGCAGTCGCAGTGTGGGATCAGTACAGGAGACAGTGGTTTCTTCCTTTGCTGAGGATGTGTGCATGGAGCTTTCTGGTGATGACACTTCGGATGGGAGTGTTGCAGTTGATTTGGGCGACGTAGTTTCATGCCACTGTATAGTTGATTCACATGATGACATTGAGTCGTGTTTGCAGCCAGAGTTAGTAGAGGAGATGCGGATAGATGATGTGGACACTAGCATTGCAGATATCTCTGATGCTGAGAGTGAGGACGATGAGTGCTGTAGTGTTTCTGGTTTTCTATATTTGACTTTGGGTGTAGATTCAGCGTTGTCATATGGTGATGGTGGGTTCCAGGATTTTGTGTTACAGGGACTCACAGATGAGGACAGGGAAGCTTATGAGTGGCAGGAGTTTGTTACAGCCAGGGCTTCCACTTTTAGAGACGGGGTTACTTCTTTGGTAACTCATGAGGATTTGTCTCAGGATCTGGACTGTCAGATGTTTGTAGAGGATGAGGTAGCTAGAGATTGTGTTGAGTCAGATTCAGCAGCAGCTTCCTCGGGGTTAGATGAGGACGTGTTCGATGCCTGTACTTAGTTTGTTGATGTGTACTCAGATGAAAGTACACAGAGAGATGGTGATCTTGAGGGGAGTTTGTTGGATATAGCTTCCTCTCATAGTGTAGACAGTGCGTTTGAGGTTGTTCGTAGGAGGCATGTTGTGCAGAGTCATCATGTGACTAGCCAGTTGCGAGTTGATGAGAGAGATATTACTTCTACTCTCGAGCATTTTGATGCCGCTCGTCAGTTGTTGGCTGTTTATGGTTGGGGTGCTCCTATGACAGATGAGGCCAGTGGTGGTTACCTCTCATTGACAGAGATTCATACTTTGCGTGAGGCTGTCAAGATTTTGAGACATAACTACTTACAGATGGTAGCCGATCGAGATCACCTGGTGGAGTGGGGGAGTACAACATATGAGGCACTGATGGATAGAGAGGAGGAGGTGAGTGAGCTTACCTAGGAGCTCACAGCGACTACTGAAGTTTTAGAGGACACTCAGCGGGCCCTTCAGGAGTCGCAGATCCAGTTAGAGGAGGTGATTGTGGAGTTGAAGCATTTGCGGTCCACACCAGCCCCAGATTCAGTTCGATTGCACATTGAGGTGGTTGGTGGTGAGTTTGCTCTTACGGGTGGTGATGAGGAACATGATGATGTGGCAGACACACATGTTCAGGATATGGGAGCTCTTGGTTCGGATGAGGTAGGAGTACCAGTGGAGTCGAGCTCTCAAGTTGATTTGCTTCCCTTAGCTGGGAGTGAATCTATTTCATCATCTCACATATCTGATAGCATGGGACAGTTGGCTGTGCCACATTTTCAGAGGGATCAACTGTGGATTGCGGGGGAGCAAGTTGACGCTTCCACGTATAATTTCTACTGCACCGAGTCATTTATGGACTATTTACTTGAGAGTGCAGATGTGCGACATGATTCTTATAGTGTCTGAGGGTACTCTCATCCGAGGCTCTTGTGCTATCCGGAGGTTGGTAGGGAAGATTGTGGAGACTCTATCTACAATGCTTCCCCACAGGGATTTTGAGGTTGGGTTTGTTGAGAGAGTTGCTCAGGGGCCTGCCCAGCCTACAGTTATGCGGAGTCGGAGATTGGAGCCATCTCATGACCCTTAGTTTGGTAATGATGAGCTATTGACAAAGATTGGGGTTTTCAACCGGCCGTATACGGTGGGGCATGTTCATCATTTGTTTTTTGACCCACAGGTAGAAGATTTCATCTCTCGCAAGGGTAGTTTGGCTCCTAGTCCTTATCATCCATTATGGGATGGGTTCTCGCCATCAGTAGTTGATGAGAGTTTTGGCAAGTCAGTAGCGGGTGACTGCAAAGATTATGCAGTGTGTGGATATCCGGGTCCTAGTACAACTTTGTTTAGGGGTGTTCATCATTGTTGTGCAAATGGTCTACACACTCGGTACAGGTCAGTTGGGAGCACAAGGGGAGTTCAATGTGTATGCGATTTGAGTATTCCGTACATCTTGGTTTTTGATGATCCTGAAGTTCACTTCTTTCGGGATCCGGGCAGAGACAGATTCAGTTCAGGAGTTTGGGTGAGTGGTTGTTTTGGGTCTCTTTACAGAATTATCCGATTTGTATTTTGGGTGATGTTACAGGAGCCTACAATAGATGTCAGTGGCATGGTATATTCTTTTCTGTGGGATCCAGGTGGATTGTGATGTTTCTTGTTCCGGTGATTGCTTGGGGACAAGCAATCTTGGGGAGGGAGGACTATAATGTCCCCATTTTTTTGCAGATCATTGATCTGGTGGTGCCAGGTCATTATTGTGATCCTCGTGGTATGGCGAGGTGTTTAGAAGGTCTTTGGTGTGAACTTACTATTTATAGTAAGTCAATGGATAGTTCTGATGAGCTCAGATGAGTTAGAGTTGAATGATGCTCTCGGTTTTCATTTCTGGCTTCCGGTTTGGGCTCCAAGAACCTTGGAGAGAGCGTCTATTTTTAGTAAGTCACCCCGTCAAGTTCGTTCATCATCTGGATCAATCCTGTGCAGATAGATTTCAATTCGGACGCTTCTTCAGTGGTTTTTGCAAGAAGGGTGGTTTATTATTATTATTTAATTAAATTTGCTAAGGTTGCCATTTTTGTTGGTATTATATGCTAGATACTTTAGTGTTATAGCTCGTTGGAACCAGGATGAAAAGTTTTAAATCTTGGGCACAAGAAACAGGGACCTTGCCTATCATAATTTCATGATATTAGTGAAAAGGCCTTTTTTTGGAGCCAAATGAATTAATAAATTATATTATTCAATATGTGCCTAAGTATAAAAAGTGTTTTAAGTGAAAAGTGTGTGAGAGAAGAGACTTTTGAATTATAAAAACAATGCTTTGTGAAAGGAAAATCATTCATTGTTGAATTATGATTTTATTGAAGTTCGTGAGAGAGACAACCCAGCTAGGGTTTTGAGGATTGATTCCTCTTTTGGCAATTTGAGCCATTACAGATTGATGGTGAATTTTGCAGCTGTATCTGAGATCATAATTCAGTGCTGAGGTATATTGGATTTATGAGAAGTAATTCTACAGGCAAATCAATTAATTCTCCTGGGGTTTGATTTGTCTTCTTGCTGAGGCTTGTTCTTTGATTGAGAAATCTATTGTGTCTTATTTGCTGGTGTTACAATTGAGAAATTGACTGTAAATTCTTGTTGGCATCACACATGCAAAAGTGGTGACTGAATCACCAAAGACAAGCAGCCGTAATTGGTCTCCTGGCTGAGATTTACTGGTTAGGCGTTGAGGGTTTGCTGCAATATAATAACACTCAATTGTGAGTGTTGTGTGGTGTCCAAAATAGCTGCGTGAGGCTTGAGAATGCTGCGTTACCTCTGCTGCAACACACATGACTGCAAATAGAGAGCTGTTTCAACACAACTCAGTCCTGCGTTAATTCTCCTGCTTGGCACGTGTTTAACAAGGCAGTCGCATGTACTTCCAAGTGTTGGCGGATTATTTTTCTTGGGCTATGTGGATTTTCTTTGTGGGAAATATTACTAGTTGCACGCACACGTGGATGACCAGAGAAGAATAATTAAAATCAGAAGGACCCAGCTAGGCTCTTCACAGAGAGATGTGGAGATGGGTTTAACTCTCTAAGAGGAGTTAATCATCTTCTCAATTGTTTCCAGAAGATGTGCAACCTCTTCTTTCAACCTATTCTTCTTTTCCCGTAGCCTGTTATTTCTTTGTGTGAGTGAAGCAACCGCATCCTGTGCATCTTGTTGACAACCTATCTGTGTCTTCTTACCAAGTTCAACTCTAGTAAACCTATAATCGGTGGCCTGGATTTCCTCAGTTGGCTTGTCAGCTAGAGGTTCATCTACATCAGCATACTTGATGTCATTCTCATCTACTATGACCTTAGCAACTGTCTTTGATTTCTTGCTATTTGAGGTCTTAGCCTTGTTGACTGGTCTAACATCAAAGTCCTTTGGTGGAATTTCTTCCTTCTTTCTGTTTTGCGTAATAGAACTTAACCATGGAGGCAAGGAGAAAGAAGATGAACCAGAGGCTGAAGTTGTTACCATGGAAGTTACTGCCTCCACTTGTGCAACAGTAGTAACTATAGAAGGAGCTTCCGTTCGTATGGCTACTGGTGTAGGGTGTAGGACCACTCCGTGTGACCTCGACCATGAATTGCTCATACTGAGCAGTTGTAGTATCCAACAATGTCAAAGGTGGAATAGACATGAAGGAGAAAGTAGAATATGTGTTGAACACATTCTCAAAACTACCATACTAGTCCTCTGATGTGAAAGCAGGAGCAATCGAGGAGATAGGCAAAGCAGGTGTAATTTCAGCAGGGTCCACTAGAGGAACATGCACCATGGAGAATGAATCCACGTCGGTATCTATTAGAGTGTTAGGTTACTCATCTGACACTGGTACACAAATCCAGGAGTGTTGTCATGACTGTTGTGTCTGTGGGGTGAGGCACTTCATGAGCAGGTTCCTCATGAATAGGCTCTTGCATCTCATCATCACTAGACCCAATGTGAATCCGCTTCGACTTTGCAACTTTTATCTCCAGGACCTTGCCCGTGGCCTAATCCCCTTTGAAGGTGACTTTTGGAAGTGAAGGAGTTGGAGCCTCAGATGTAGAAGCACCATCCTTCCCTTTACCTCTAAGTTCGGATCTCAACCCAACTGGACCAGCAGGATTAAAACTCTTACCTGACTTGATTTTGATGCTTTTCAAACTCCTCTTCTTCAGCCAGATATTGGTGTTTGCCAAAATTGATTGAAAGCGGTCGCAAATGGACATGCTTTCCTTCAGTGACCATGGGGGAGGAAGGATAGGAAGATCCTCTACATGATACTTTAGATAATCAGGATCAAAGATCTCTACAAGGTTGAAGTCAACTATCGGGTTAAGGGTTAATCTGCAATAGTCCATCTTGCAAATATCCACCTCCGTGCGTGAGTCAATCTAGAGGTCCTTGAGGCAATGCACATGTACAAACTGCCTCCTGATTTTGTCGTTCAAGCTCCTCCAATCAAAGCAACTTCTTGCCATGAATTTCTTGAGAGTGATTTGTTGGAGTTCAAATTCCATGTTCTTTGCCTTCGGGACTATGTCTGAGGAGTATCCACCAATCTTGAGTGGATTTCGTGAAGAAATTCCCACTCTTGGTCTATGCAATGTGGACTGATGTATCTGTACTGCCATGAGCTGTCTTGCCAACTCCATCATGTTAATATTGCAGCCTTTACGGCTAAGATCAATTGGACACTTGAGACTAATAATAAAATATTAGTGCTATTTTATAATAATGAGGATATTATTATAAATGCAAATATATATATGAGAATCAGCAATTAAATTGAGGGCCCAAGGTAGGCCAGGTCGGCTCTCTTAGAGGAGGGTGTAAAATTGTTATAGTCACATATATATATTGGTGTGATTCTTGGAGAGGAGACACCAAACACATAACATGATTTCCTTCCTTCAAGAACTAGTCTTCCCTGAGTATTCAAGAGCAATGATATAAGATTTAGCAAATTCAAACATTCATAAGGAGCAAATTCGATTTGTCCAAGTGCTGAGTAATCACAGCGATTCATGCATTAGCACAGTGCTGATAATTCTAAGTATTGATGCAATCCTCTGGAAGTGGCTTTGATATTTATCAAAAATATATAGCGATATATTTTTGAAGAATTATTGTTGAAACGCCTGGAAACAGTAAGGCTATTAGAAGATCGAAACCATTGAAAAGTGGATCGATAACTTCACATTGGCAAATTCTGAGATCCTTGGATTAAAGGGCTGTTGCAAATTGGTCTGATCTGCAAACATAAATAGTGCGCTTGGAGTATGGATTCAACCAGATCCTTATATCGATATGCGGATTATATAGTGCAAGTCTTTGACTTGCAATTTAAGGATTATATAGCATGGAAGAAAGTAATCAAAAGCGAAAATTTAGCGATCTATGTCACAACCTCGTTGATCCAGCATTGATGCATTGTGGCATCTAGAAGAAGGTTGAAGATCAGTGATGAAAGGATTTGTTTCGTGGATCGGGGATCCTTAGCAAATCATTGAGCATCAAAGGCATCATTTTCGGGTACTATCTCTCCTCTCTTGTGATTTCTTATATCATATCCTGTGCTTAGTTTTGTTAGATCCCTATAGATTGATACATTCCTTGTTAGAATCTGAAATATACTAACATGGTATCAGAGCCTAGGTTGAGTAAAAGATCAATTTCAGATTTAGGATTTTCAGTCTAACTCTTTCAAAACTAAGAAACACTATGGCAACCGGGGTTTGGTCTGAAAATTGTATTGAGGGTTTTGATTTGCAATTATCATTGGTTGTCTTCTATGGGAAAAACTTATTGGTTCTCATTGGCTGGAAAGATATGGGTAGAATTCAAGGTTGTTTACCTATTGACCTCCTTGAAAACTTTAAATTGCCTTTCCTTATTGGATCTAGAGGGAGTCTAAAACTTTGTAAGTAAACCTAAGTCTCAGAAGGAGCTGTTAAGGATTACATAAAACTCCCACCATATTGATCTAGAGAAAGTAGATTATCTTGAGTTAAGTGCATGGCATGCATGATTCAGAGGGAGTATAATCATGGGCTCTAGTGTTGTAAACTCCTTTCTTATAGGATCATAGCTGGTTAGTGTCATAACTAATACCTTGCATATCTAGCTGATTATCTTCTATTAGCACAACTATATGGGATGCATACTTCACATGGTATTGCAACATACCTTCATATTGTTTGGCATATGATGTATGGTAACATTAAAATGTTTCACATTGGTATTCACATATTGGTTTTATGCATTTGCATTGACATTATTAATATGTAGGAAGCACACTTGGTATATTAATCTTACAACATTGACTCATGTTGAGATATTGGTTTATAATATACCTTGGCATGTATGCGTGGAATTGTCATTATCTGTAGAGAATATGATTCTTTGTTAATAGCTGATATTGGTTTATAATATACCTTGGCATGTATGCGTGGAATTGTCATTATCTGTAGAGAATATGATTCTTTGTTAATAGCTGATTGGATCAACTATTTGGAATGTCTGTTTAGCTGATTGACATAACTAATTTTTAAACAGCATACTTTGCCCAGGCATATGTTATCTTTTGTGGAACATTCATTGCAGATTATTAGCCTTTTGATGTATAGGCACATACATTGGCTTTATGTAACATTGGCTGCATATTGGCATTAGTTGTCTTCTATTTATTGGTTGTTCCAATTAACCAATTGACCTCTTAGTGCATATTATCTTCTCTTAAGGCATATTTTCAGATTGCCCTTCAATTATTGGTTAGATCCAAGCTACCAAGAAACATACGTTGAGAGGGAGTTTTGATCTTGTTAGAGGGAGAAGATAGGATTATCTAGGAGTAGGTCACCTTGAGTAACATGTACCTTGGTATGACTTAATTATGGGTATGTGGTTTAAGAGGGAGTTCATGTATGGGCTCACTTAATTTTGTGTTATGAACTCCTTCCTTATGTCATGCTGATTACTTGCTATGGAAGCATACCTTGCATTGACATATTTCTGTTTTGTATGCATGGATGCATACTTTGCCTTAGCATATGACTTACTTATGTATGGGATCATACACAGATGATTAGCAACATACCTTACAGCATACATAAAATTATGAACAGTTACCTTGATATATTTCTGTTATGACACATGTTATACCTTACGCTGTTATGGGAACTCACGCAGCTGATTGTTAGTATAACTGATTAACTGTTTTCTTTATTGATGCATGGGTACATACATTATTGGTTAATGAATGTCGGAACATACTTACATTGGCATATGTTGTGTATGTTATAATTAGCATATTTCTTGAGAACATACATTACGATAATGTTGTTGTATGCATGGGAGCATACGTTATATGGATATATGTTATCCTTTATATATGCTTTGCTATTGATCAAATATATGTGTGAATGCATTTCTTTGCATGATAACATTGGACCTGGTTATATGTTGGACTTATATGATTACGCTTATGCCTATGGCTAAGACTTGTCCATGGATACTGGATGAATTATGCTTGTTCTATGAAAGAACTGCATTTGGATATTGGTTATTACATTTGGCTACTTAATATGATTGTATGGAGCATACGTCATTTGTATACTTTAGCATGTATGTATGAAGCATACTTTAGTGGCTTATTGTGTATGTATGGATCATACTTTCTTTTATAGCTGAGTCTATATTTATTGATTATAGCTGAGACTATATTACATGTGGTTCTATGTGTGAACACATTTTCTTTACATTGAACTTGAATCTTATGATTATAAGATCATATTGGTTACTCTTATGCTTATGTGGATTCATGAGATAAGATTTTGATTATAAAATACATTTGGTTATGTTTGATTCATTTGGTTACACTTATGCATATGGCTAAGTTGTTTCTTATGAATTGGATACTTGGAGAATATCATGGATTTGATATTCCTCTCATGGATCAGGGATCCATTGTTGAGCATTTGGTGGACATCATGGACTTGATGTCTCGAGACCATTGCTCTGAGCATTTGGTGAATATCATGGACTTGATATCTTGTGGATCAAGGATCCACATCTGAGTAATTGGTGGACATCATGGACTTGATGTCGATAGGCCATTACTTCGAGCACTTGGTGAATATCATGGACTTGATGATACCATGAATATCATGGACTTGATATTCTATTGGTTGAGTCAAGAGGACTCGCGGATCTAAGCTATCCACAAATTGGATAGAAAACATCATGGATTTGATGGTTGACTCAAGATGACTTGTGTTTGGAAAGTATCATGGACTTGATACTACTTGATACTACCTTGAATATGATGGACTTGATATTCAAAAGAGTCAAGGAGACTCGTGGATCTAGGAAATCCACAAATTGATTGGAAATATCATATCACTTATGATTGGTAAACATCATGGAATTGATGTTATCATGAATATCATGGACTTGATATTCTTGGGTCATGGAGACTAGTGGATCTAGGAAATCCACATTTGGATGGTAAGCATCATATGATATGATGTCTCTCATATAAATATGAGATGTATGGTTGAGGAATAATGAAGAACATTTGTGTTCTCATTATATCTTGTAGATAGAGATCTACTATCATAGATGAGAGATCTATGGCATCATTGGATAAAGAATCCATTTTAGTTATGTGTCGTTACCTCTATCATAGGGTGATAGATTGAATAGGGTGTGTCCTACTATAGATATGATCTATAGGTTGATCTTACCCTCAAGACTAAGAGGGAGTGTTAATATTGTAGCCTTTACGGCTAAGATCAATTGGGCACTTGAGACTAATAATAAAATATTAGTGCAATTTTATAATAATGAGGATATTATTATAAATGCAAATATATATATGAGAATTAGCAATTAAATTGAGGGCCCAAGGTAGGTCAGGTCGGCTCTCTTAGAGGGGGGTGTAAAATTGTTATAGTCACACACACACACACACACACACACATATATATTGGTGTGATTCTTGGAGAGGAGACACCAAACACTTAACGTGATTTCCTTCCTTCAAGAATCGGTCTTCCCTAAGCATTCAAGAGCAGCGATATAAGATTTAGCAAATTCAAACATTCATAAGGAGCGAATTCGATTTGTCCAAGTGCTGAGTAATCACAACGATTCATGCATTACCACAGTGCTGATAATTCTAAGCATTGATGTGAACCTCTGGAAGTGGCTTCGATATTTATTAGAAATATATAGCGATATATTTCTGAAGAATTATTGTTGAAACGCCTGGAAACAACAACGCTATTAGAAGATCGAAACCATTGAAAAGTGGATCGATAGCTTTACATTGGCAAATTCTGAGATCCTTGGATTGAAGGGCTGTTGCGAACTGGTCTGATCTGCAAACATAAATAGTGCGCTTGGAGTATGGATTAAACCAGATTCTTATATCGATATGCGGATTATATAGTGCAAGTCTTCGACTTGCAATTTAAGGATTATTTAGCATGGAAGAAAGTAATCGGAAGCGAATATTCAGTGATCTATGTCACAACCTCGTTGATCCAGCATTGATGCATTGTGGCATCTAGAAGAAGGTTGAAGATCAGTGATGAAAGGATTTGCTTCGTGGATCGGGGATTCTCAGCAAATCATTGAGCCACAAAGGCATCATTTCCAGGTACTATCTTTCCTCTCTTGTGATTTCTTATATCATATCCTGTGCTTAGTTTTGTTAGAATCTAAAATATACTAACACATTAGAATTCTTATCGGTAGGATATCGTGGCAAGGTATATGGCTCTCCTTGAAAATAACCAACTCTAATGTAAGTGAAGTTGGGGAATTGTAAGAAAAGACAACCATGCTCATTTACCTTGTTCCATGCTTCATCCGAAACTCGCTTCTTGGGAAGCTCTTTATCAAATAAGCACATGTAATGCCCAAAGAATGCATCTTGGACCCTCTTGTAATGCACCCGACTTGATTTCAGAGGCAATTGATCATAATACTCCCACACAAGTACAAGTGTCCTATCTCCCCTGGTCAAGAGACCAGAAAATGATCCAAGGGAAGCAACAATGTATACCATGTACAAGTTCATATAGAATGTACATGTAGAGGAAACTTGAGACAACTGCTCACACAGAATATCACTGATTACCTCCCCAAAATATCTTTTGTTTAAACCTAATTATCACACATATGAACTTGTACATCTATGGCTCAAAAGTATTTGATTCATTGAGTTCTGCAATCTTGTTGAGTAATGTGATGAGGTCATTGATCTCCTCCTTGAACTCTGAGCGATGCACACCCTTTGGCCATCTTGAAAGATTAGGTCTCTTATTGATTAGCCAATGATCATTGATGTACTTGATGCACGACTGTGTAATATCCTTGTCATAAAGTAAACAAATTATTTATCTCGTGTGCAGACCGATTGATTTAGCTTATCTCGGTCCCTTTTTATTTTTGTTCCATAGGTGTTTGCCGTGTCGGCTTCTTTCGTAAACCCTCGGGAATTTCTCCGAAGGGGTATATATGACCGGCGTGTAGGATGTAATTTTCATATGTTGAGATTTGATACTTCATTGTATTTTTGCGAATTCCTGTTGGGATTTTACTGTCGCCATTTCGGAGGTGGAATATCCTCCCTATTTGGTATTTCGCAGTTTTGGTGGGATTCAACTCTCACCCTACTCTGCTTGTTCTTTGGTTCCGGATTTGATAATCTGAAGTGACATCTGATTATTTTATCTTGCAAGTGTTATTGTGTGGCAATATTAAAGTCTGGAATATATATTAAGGCTCATTGTACGGCTCTCATCCTCTTGGCATACTCCCAACTTCTTCGCCTCCATTCTTCAGTGTACGACCCTCATCCCTCAGCATACCTCCCGTCAGCAACACACTTCCTTCCATTTGCAACACACTTCCTTCCGCACTGTAACACACCTACCGTACCACCCAAAATCCACCTTACAACCTCCGAGTACGACTATCATCTCCTTGGTACGGACCCCCACCGTACGCTTGCAGCCTCCACGTATGACCTCCCTCCATATGGCTGCCCCAGACACTGTACGGCTCCTCCACGTATGGCCTGCAACAATCACGTTTGTCCTTGTTCCGTCCGGCCTCTGGCATTATTTGGCTCTCCCAATCTGTGAACAGGCCTTTCTGCTCCGTACGCCACAGTCGAGAGCTCATCTCGAGGTTTGGAATATTACAGTGGTATCAGAGCTTGAGATCCTGCTAGCCTGTGGACAATGAATGAGAGGCTATAGCCGGAAATGAAGGAGATCCCACTCAGCTGATAGAATGGTAGATCAAGAACCCACTCCTGCTGATTTCATGGTGCTATTGAGGGACCTTTCGAGGAATCAGGTACAAATCAATGACACTCAACGACTTATGGAGGAAGCTCTTCAAAAATTGGCAGACAATAAGATATCTGGCGAACAAAATGGTCACAGTGCCGACTCATTTACGGGAAAAGAAAATCCTCATCCGGCATGCTCCCGTCCTTCCATGCCAATTTTCCCTCCAAGGACGGAGGCACCACAAGGAGGAAGGCAACCGGCCTTTGAGGAAGTTCAAGAACAGTTAAAAGAAGATTGGAAGAATGCAAATTTGGAAGGGGATATATCTTACAAAGACTACGAGGAATTGAGAATGCGATACTCTGGAGGTGGAAGCTGAGGATATTTTAATGATGATCTCAGAAGGAAGCCGAGTAAAGTAAATTCGTCACCATTTGATGGATCCGGATCCATATCTGCCCAGGCATGGGTAATGAAGGCCGATACTTACTTCTAGCTCAATCCAATGCCAGAGGAGGAAGCAATTAAATTTGCAGCACTTTACTTGGAGGTAGTGGTGCATGAATGGTGGCATCACGGCACCATCACACTGGGACACGACCAAGTAAGTACATATGCTGAATTCATTGAAAGGCTGATAGATCGATTTGATGGTAAAGATCCGGAGCTTAATTTTAAGGAGCTAGTTCAGTTAAGGCAAACTGGATTGGTCGACTAGTACATCACAGAGTTTCAGAAGCTCTTCGTGTTGGTTACAGACATTTCCGAAAGGAGATGGATAGTACTCTTCATGGATGGATTAACAGAACCACTGAGGGGATGGGTTAAGAGCTTCAATGCTGCCACCCTTGCGGAGGCTATCAAAAAGGCACGAAGTATGGCATCCTCATCAACGTCCTTCTCTTGAGGCTACTCCCACTCCAAACCTCTGTTCCTTCCAAGAGATAGAGATACCAAACCTACACTGAAGAAGCCTTCGTTGGACGAAGCCACTAGACAAGAGCTCCGAAGGAAGAAATTATGTTTTAATTGTAAGGAACCATGGGAACCTGGGCACGGATGCCTCGGTAAAGGGAAAATACACTACATCGAGGTTGTGTCTGATGATGAGGACGATCAAGAGAAACTTCCCACAAAGGACGGTCACCCACAGGAGGTCTCCAAAACGGTTAGTTTGAACCGTACAAAGAGAATCGCGACACTGGTACGACGTGGAGGGACCATCGCTTTGGCTAGGAGCCCGAGATGTAAAGTGTTCCGGGTACAGGGAACCCTTCAGGGGCAGAGGGTCATTGTGATGCTTGATAGCGGGGCCACCCTTAACTTTATAAACTCATCCTTGGTGAAGACAAGAGGTCTCCCTATAGAGGCTCACGTAGGTTTCCAAGTCAACGTCGCCGGAGGGACACTCTTACCTTGCACACACTTGGTTCCCCAACTGAGTATCACCATGGCTAATCACACTGTGACAGAGGATTTCTTTGTAGTAGACGTGGATGATATGGAGGTTATTCTGGGCATACAGTGGATGGAGTCCCTGGATGAATACACATAGAGCTTCAAACGGATGGATTTTACTTTTGTGGCCGAAGGAAAGAAAGTTGTTCTCCGCGGGATGGCTAATGAGGGTCCCAAGGAAGTTTCCGCACAACGGATGGAGGCCATTTTTCGGTATGATGACCTAGCATGGGCTGCACACTGCTTTGTTTCGGCAGAACCAGTTGAAGGACAACAAATGCAACCCCAGGATTCTGATCTACAGGCTATCCTCAATACCCATGATAAAGTTTTTGTAGACATTCCTCCTGGCATACCACCCCATCGTGGGTTTGAGCATACCATCGAATGGGAAGCTGGCGCCAAACCAGTTATCACCATGCCATACCGCCATCCCAAGAAATTCAAAGATGAGATTGAGCAGATGATTCAAGAGCTACTCGAGAAGGGATGGATCCGTCCGAGTTCTAGCCCTTTTCCATCAGCAGTAGTATTGGTGAAAAAGAAAGATGGAACATTACGCATGTGTGTGGACTATCGTGCGTTGAATAAGAAGACAATAAAAAATAGATATCCTATTCTCAGGATCGTTGAATTGTTAGATGAATTGCATGGTGCGGTTTATTTTTCTAAAATAGACCTCCATTCCGGATACCATCAGATCCGCATGTGGGAAGAAGATGTGGAGAAGACAACTTTTCGTTGTTACTACGGGTATTATGAGTTCCTGGTCATGCCATTCGGATTAACGAATGCACCAGCTACTTTCCAATCTTGCATGAATCGCATCTTCAACAAACAATTTCGTAAGTACTTGCTGGTATTTTTTGATGACACCCTGATTTACAGTAAAACCTGGGAAGAACACCTGAGACAGTTGGATGAAGTCCTTGGGATCATGGAGGCTCAGTCCTTGTTCGCCAAGCAATCCGAGTGCGAATTCGGGATGAGAAAAATATTGTACCTAAGGCACGTAGTCAATAAACATGGAGTATAGGTCCACCAGGAGAAGATTCAAGCTATACTTGACTGGCCTCCACCAAAATCACTTTCTGAGTTGCGAGGCTTCTTTGGATTGTGTAGTTATTATCGGAGGTTTGTAAAAGGATTCTCTCAGCTCAGTGCACCACTAACAGATCTGAATAAGAAGGGGTCCTTCCAATGGAATGAAAAGGCACAACACACTTTTGAAAAGTTAAAAGAAACAATGAGCACTTGCCTTGTCCTCTCCCTACCTGATTTCACTCAACCATTCATTCTGGAATGTGATGCGTCCGGAGAGGGCATTGGCGTAGTCCTGATGCAGGAAAGACACCCTATAGCCTACGAAAGTCGGAAGCTTACGCAAGCTGAGCGCCTATATTCCATCTAGGACAAAGAGATGTTGGCCATTGTGCATGCCCTGACCAAGTTTCGACAATATCTGGTGGGTGCCAAGTTCACCTTCTGTACCGATCATAATAGCTTAAAATATTTCTTGGAGCAACGAGATCTGAACAAGAGGCAACAAAAATGGGTAAGTAAGATCCAAGCTTTTAATTTTGATATTGAATATGTAAAAGGGAAGAATAATGTGGTTGTAGACGCTTTGTCAAGAAAGCCGGCCATTTGCGTGTTGTCACAAATATCAGCTGATTGGAAAGCACACTTACTAGTGGAATATTCTAAAAACACATTTGCATGTAAATTAATGGACGACGACACCCAGGATGACCATTACAAGGTGGTGGATGACATCATTTACTATAAGGATCAGATATACTTAGTACCTGAGTCCAAAATGAAGTAGAAAATCCTAAAGGAAATACATGCCTCACCATTGGCCGGACACCCGGGGTTTCTCAAGACCTACAGACAGCTCAGGGAGAGGTTCACATGGAAGGGACTTAAAGATGATGTCTTGCAGTACGTGCGGGAATGTGTAGTATGCCAACAAAACAAACTTGAACACACCTTACCTGCCAGACTATTACAACCCTTGCCCATACCAGAACAGAAGTGGGATGGTATCTCCATGGACTTCATCACCAGACTTCCTAAGGTAAATGGAAGGGACTGTATCGTTGTTGTAGTTGATAGGCTAATGAAGTACGCACACTTCTTCGCTTTCTCCTCAGACTTCCAGGCCGCACAGGTAGCTGACTTATTTTTCAGAGAAGTTTTTCATCTACACGGATTACCTTGAAACATTGTTAGTGACAGGGATGGTCGGTTCCTCAGCATCTTCTAGATAGAATTGTTTCAGTTGGCAGGAACAAAATTGTCACCCAGCACCAAGTACCACCCTCAAACCGACGGACAGACGGAAATTGTGAACAAATGGATAGAAGGTTACCTCCAGAACTACGTTTTAGCAGAGCAACGGGCATGGGTCAAATGGCTGCATTTGGGAGAATATTGCTACAATACAACTTATCATATGTCTGTTGGGATGACACCCTTCAAAGCACTCTATGGATACGAACCCCTTTCATTTATTGACAGGGTTCTGAGTGACAGTCGTGCACGGAGGGCAAAGGATTGGCTTTAGGAAGGGCAGGACATTCTCAAAGTCTTGAAGGAAAACTTACAAAATGCATAGAATCAACAGAAGATCTATGTTGACAGACACAGAATAGAGAGAAGCTTTGAGGTTGGAGACTTAGTATATCTCAGACTCCAGCCGTATAGGCAGTCATCATTGAAAGCAAAGGGGAAAGAAAAGACAAGGCCCTGCTTTTATGGTCCTTATCGTGTAACTTGCCGTATCGGTGAAGTTGCTTATGAACTTGAACTACTAGAAGGGAGCCGCATCCACAATGTCTCTCATATCTCCTGCCTGAAGAAGGCCGTGGGACAAAACATTGTAGTAACCAGAGACCTTCTGCCACTGAATGAAGAAGGGAAGCTCTTATTGGAACTAGTTGAGATCATTGATGTACAAGAGAAGACACTACGGAACCGTACCCTGAAGGAATACTTGGTACGTTGGAAGCACTTGCCTCTGGACGATGCCACTTGGGAAGGTGAACACATTCTCCAACATCCGACGTTACATTTGCTTGAGGACTAGCAAACTTTGGGACAGGAGAACTGTAATATCCCCGTCATAAAGTAAACAAATTATTTATCTCTTGTGTGCGGACCGATTGATTTAGCTTATCTCGATCCCTTTTTATTTTTGTTCTGTAGGTGTTTGTCGTGCCGGCTTCTTTTGTAAACCCTCGGGAATTTCTCTGAAGGGGTATATATGACCGGCGTGTAGGATGTAATTTTCATATGTTGAGATTTGATACTTTATTGTATTTTTGTGAATTCTTGTTGGGATTCTGCTGCCGCCATTTCGGAGGTGGAATATCCTCCCTATTTCATATTTCACAGTTTCGGTGGGATTCAACCCTCACCCTACTCTACTTGTTCTTTGGTTCTGGATTTGGCAATCCGAAGTGACATCTGATTATTTTATCTTGCAAGTGTTATTGTGTGGCAATATTAAAGTCTGGAATATATATTAAGGCTCATTGTACGGCTCTCATCCTCTCGGTGTACTCCCAACTTCTTCGCCTCCATTCTTCAGTGTAGGACCCTCATCCCTCAGCATACCTCCCGTCAACAACACACTTCCTTCCGTCTACAACACACTTTCTTCCGCACTGCAACACACCTACTGTACCACCCAAAATCCACTGTACGACCTTCGAGTAAGACTATCAGCTCCTCCGTACGGACCCCCATCGTACGACCTATAGCTTCCACCGTATGGCCTACAACCTTCACCGTACGGTCTTCACTGTACGGCCTGCAACCCTCCACCGTACGCCTGTAGCCTCCACGTACGGCCTCCCTCCGTACAGCTGCCCCAGACACTGTACGTTTCCTCCATGTACAACCTGCAACACTCACGTACGACCTTGTTCCGTACAGCCTCTGGCATCATTTGGCTCTCCCAATCTGTGAACAGGCCTTTTTGCTCCATATGCCACAGTCAAGAGCTCATCCCGGGGTTTGGAACATTACATGTTGTCTATCTTCATTCCATCTTATCAAAGCCTTTTCCTTTGAAATGTTTGAAACCACAAGAGTGGGTAGTACTTTGAATATTTTGTCTATGGTATCCAGATCCATGCTTATGATGGTGTTCCCATTTTGATCTCTGATGGTTCTAGAGTTATAATCGAAATTCCTAGCACACGCTAAAATGAACTTCGGTTGTAGGGCAGCAAGAGGAATAGTTGAAACCATGTGGATATGACATTGCTTGATGTAATGCATGTCATCTGTAATCGGATTCTCCACCCTTTTCAAAAAATCTTTCATATTCAGGTAGACAAGCTCAGTATCTCGGATCTCTTCACAGTATGAGGTAACTTGCGAAGGAGGAATGGAGTTGAGTCTTATCATACTGTTACTTCATCTTTTTCTTTTCTTTCCCCTTGGATGGAGTAGCTTCGCCTGACATGGCAAGCTCGTGTGCATGAGCAACTATTACATGAAAATCCCAAAATATAAGTACATCTTCATGAGATGGATCCATAGGAAACTTGTTTCGACACGAAAGACAGATTTGGAAGCGCGCAAGTGGGGAAATCAATTGGAAAGCTTTGGAGCAGCAAAGGGTAATCGAGTTCGAGTGAAATCAGCTCTCTTAATGGAGAGAAAAACCAAAAATGGGTTTTTTCTGGGAGCAGTGCATATATGGATAGTGGGTTTATAATGAGGAAATTAAGCATGAATGGGTATATATATGCATGGTATGGTATTTTCTCATAAGTGATATTTTTATATCTCATTACAAGTCAACTGACAAGCATAGGGAAACCATAAACAGGATTTTTATGTCCTTTTGCAGCCTTGGGAAAGACAGATTAGGTACATAACATGCTTGAAAGTGGGTTTTTAACTCGCATTGCATATTGGGGAAATAACTCGCTTTTTTGGAAGTGATTCCATATTTAGAACGGGTTTTTTAATCCCGACTGCATATGCAAGAATGAAGAGCTTCTTGCATATGCAACTTGGAGAAATTTAGATAGAAGTAGAAGGATCATCATAAAACATACACTACAAATCTAAAAATGAAATGAAAGATTTGCATTTTCAAAAATATAGACAAAACATGTAAAACAAGGCCCTAGAATTGTACAAGAAAAACTTACCTCTTCTTGAGAAAGTAAGAGATGTTCTTCCCAAAATCTTGAAGAAAATCTGAGAACAAATCGAAATGATTTTTGGATTTAGAGAAAGATCTTCAAAGATAAGTTATATAGGCAAATATCTTGACTTAATCTCTTTAAGAAATGAATGCATTTCTTAGTCAAGATTGAGTGTTTGACAAGTGTGCAAGATTGAGCAACAAAATACATGAATTTAGCAACCATTTTGAAAGATTCAAACCTGCAAATGCTTGGAGATGCAATGGGGATGCAATCACATCCAAAAACAGCGCCTAGGGAGAATAATGCAACTTTGGTAGATGCAAACAAGCTGCAACTTGACGTTTGGTGCCCTAGGCGGGCTTCTTGACCCAAAATACAAGTAGATATACTTGTATTCAAACCTCTAAATCCCATTTTTGATAAAAACGTGCCCTAGATGCATTTCTAAATAAAAAACACAGATAATATAATGTGTTTTGAGATGTGCAAATGCAACTAGAATCGCTGTCCAACACTTGGAGTTAAAATGACACTTCAATGCTCAAAAAATCATGGTTTATGCCCTAGACGGGCTTTGAGAAGGAAGATACATGCTTTTGAATACATATTACAATATGCAATCTCTTAAACTCGCCACCTCTAGTCTTTCACATGGAAAAGGCAGCCTTTTAGTGAGTAATGACGCATTTTAAATATACACTTGCATATGCACTTAATTATAAAATTGCCACCTTGTGTAGACGGGCTGTTTGGAGTATAAAACATATATTTCAATACATGCAAAGACTCATAAAAATGCCGTCCTAAACTTTTAGTCAGTCAAAATGCATTTACAATCTTAAATACATGCAAATACTCGTTTCCACATAAAAACATGTATTTTAAAATTTGTAATAAGTTCCAAAATCGCCAACTCTAGGCTCTCTTAGTTCAAAATGCAAGTATACATGAAACGAGTAATGACGCATTTTAAATATGCGCTTGCATATGCACTTAGTTGGACTTTCGAAAACATGCAACTGAGGCAGAAAATGCCACCATGGAGTATTAATAGGTTCTTATGTATTTTACATGTAATCTTAGTTTTTAATACAAAGATATGTAATGGGACTTAAAAAGTCGACCTTTACATTAGAGATTCATTAAAAACTATAATCAAATCTCATCCAAATCATGTGAAATTTTAAAATGGGGTTCTAAATCCATTTTACATGTAGATGGAACCTTTTATTCCATGTAATTGCCAAGAAAAAGCCCAGTTAATGAGAAATTTTAACTAAGGAACAAGGATATGCAGTCAGGCAGAAAAACCCCACTGGCAGAAGCTTAATTCCTTAATAACTTTTGCTAGACAAGTCCGTTTGAGGCCTAAGATAGCTCGAAATGAGCACAATTAAAAAATGCTACAATCGTAGGGCAAAAACAAAACTAAAAACAAAATGCAAAACCAAGAAAAACAAAGAAAAGGCTTGAAGGTCACCAAAAGTCAAGTGCTTGCAGTCAAAGAAGGAAAACTCGTTCTGCCAGGCAATAACATGATTAACTTGATAGAAACCTTCAAAAAGAGTACATAGAAAAGTGTGAAATTTAAGAAAATTCAAGGATAACGAATCACCTTTATAACACACCATTCAGAGTGCCAAAACTTAGAGAGAATAACTACAAATTTAGGTGAAAAATTGCAGCCCCAATTTTGTGATGTCAAAATTAGGGACAACACACCTGCCTTATGTTTGCCATGACAAAAGGCCTTTGGCCCAGTGGCCTATGTGATGGACTATGGATAATATCTTATGGATAACATTTGTTTTGCATACGAGTCCATGCAGCTCAATCTGTCACACTATTTGTCTTGTTTACCTTGTAAGGTCTATTAAATAGAAGCTTGTATTGTTGTCCAAAACAGTTAGTAATCTTGAAGTCATTTTAACTTACTATGCTTGTGTTGTTTTCTATCTGTTCCATCACTTTACATATTTGTGCTGGAGAGATTCAAAGAGAAGTCATTGTGTTAGTTCAGTACATTGCAGTGATGCAGCAAACCATATATACTTGGTATTTATAGTGTATACTGTATACTGTATATACCGCTCAATCAAACAGATGTTTTCTAACAGTTGTATGTTCGAGTTTCTTGACCTATATTTGTTCATTTCTTTTTTTTCTTTCCTATTGATAGAGATAAAGGCTGCTGACTTTCACTGCAGAAGTATCTGAATTTCAATTCTTTAAAAAAATCTGAAGGAAACCTTCACATTTGACTTCACTGCACAGATTTCTTGCATTTTGTTAACCTACGTGGATTAGTTTTCACTAAAATGTGCTTGTTTGATCATTTGCTGATGGATGCATTGTCATGGGTTTCAGGTTTCTCCAGCAGCAGTACTGAGTTTGCTGCAGTCGGATGTTAGAACAGTTTTTAAAAAAGCTTTTGGGGATACAAATTCTGATGGCCCATTGTCTATTATAGATTGGTGCAGAGGGCGAGTACAGTTGGGTGAGGGGGGCCATGCAGGTGACAGTTCATCTGGGGATTGTGCCCTAAATGATTCCAAGGAAGCTATAAGTACTGTCTCAGGAACTCTTGGAGATCCCATAACTCCACCGCAGTGTTCAGCGGTTGGTTCAGTAAATCTCAAAGGTACAGGCTTGCAACAAATAGATAATCAAATTTCTGAAGTCCAACGTGGCAGCAAGAATTGGGGTATTGAAACTTTATCGATGTCAGAGGGCATGAGATTGGAAGATTGCAGTCAAAGAAGAACAGCACTGGATACAGAGGGAGATCCACAAATGGGCCTGTCACGCAATAGACCAACACTTATGGCCCTCTCAGTGCCTGCTTTGCTTGTTGGGTATTTGATCTAAGTGACTTCAACTAGTGACATTCCCTCTTACAGTTACTTTTGTGTTTATTTCTTGATGACCTTTTGTATTAATATGAGATCTCCTTGCAGATACCAGGATGACTGGTTAAAGACATCAACTAGCCCTATTCAACTTTGGGAAAAAGCTCCGCTTGAGCCATATGCACCTCCTAAACCTGTAAGCCCCTGTCTACTTGCTTGAATATCTCTGTTCTCCATGCACTTGTCTTCTTTTGGCTGTGCAATATTTTATTTCATGACCATTATCCCAACTGTGATTGTGTTTGACTTCTGGATGTATATTGTATCCCAGGTTGCATATTATGTTATTTGTCCAAGTATAGATCTGCTTCTCTCTGAATCAGCTGATTTTTTTCAGCAGTTGAGTACAGGTATGCTTCAATCTTCTTGTTTCCTATTGGTTGTTCTTACCATGTGGCTTGCTTTCATGTGTGTGATCTTTAAGTATACATCATTTTTTTTTGAGAAGTGTACTTAATAGTCATTTTGGATATTTTGTTTGTGTACATATTCGGTGATAATATCACAAAACTGTTAGTTTTATTATATATTCTTTTTTGTTGACTTATGTAACAGTTTTTTACACCTCAGTTTGGTCACATGTAAATATTATAACTTAACAGTTCTGTAAGATCAACATTAAGACGTTCTAATCCCTTATAGAAGGTATGCCCAAATGTGAGGGGTTAGGGTTGGAGATGTTATTGTTTGTCAAATGTTACAGGTTGCATTGTTATATTCGTAGTGTTTAACCCTGATGCACGACGTAACAGTCATGGTGGTTGTGGACCAGAATTTATTTCTGGTTATGGAACTAAGATGTGACTTGGGACATATCATCACCTTGAAAATGATAGGGACGAGGAATAAAATAGTGCAATGGACATTTTCTTAGTTTAAAAGAAAAATCAAATCTTATATCATACATTAATATGAAGGAATACAGAAACCTATATTGGTTTATGTATCCACCTTCAATAATTTTTGACCTGCAATATGATTGAGTAAAGGCTAATTGATTTGAAGTGCAGCCACAGAATTTCACTTCAGCCAAAACCTTTTCCACCACTATTTATACGGCGTATAAAGGAAGGAGAGGCCGACAAGATCAATATTTCTTGGTAACTCTTAGCACAACTATTAGTTTTTGGTTGGTTACCCATGATATAACTGAGTTACACTCATGAGTTAGACAGTAGGTGATTAGTAAGTTCCTGATAGACAGTCACTCTAGAATGGTTATGGTTGCACATTCTCTTGATATTAATTTGGGTTTCTCCTTCCCTCTGTACAAGATATGCAAGGATTTCCCATAATTAGCTGAAGCCTGAATTTATAGATTTTCCTACTACCAAGCTTAGGAGGAGGTTTCCTATGATATTAAGGTAGAAACCAACATACATATGGAGATATAAAACTCTGAATAAATGAAGTAGGGATGCTACTTGGCAAAGCATGTTTAGGTAAATGTTACTGTTAGAAATTTGAATAATTCGCCTGAGAACATTGTAAGTCTATTGTATAAGTATTGGTGCTTTGTCATTGATTAATCTCAGTTCAGTATGGCATTCATGTGAGATGGAGTGGCTTTGGTTGGGAGGTGAAATGTGGTCTCTTGTCATGGTTATAAAATATAAAGTATTTACATATGTTAAATTCTGTTCTTAATTGAATGGGACTATTGTAAGATTGTTTTGTTTTCCCTGTTTTTTTTTGCATAGTGTAATGAGAGAAAATACTCTTTGCCATTGCTTGAGGTCCACAAATATATCTACCTCAGAATAAGCGTGATAGATTCATAATTATTTTGAGTCATGCTTTTGGAATAGAGGTATCTTGCTTTGCATGCATTATCTGTATTGGAAGGAAGAAACTGAAATAATTATGGTTTAAAAGTTATGTCTTACATGTTTCTAGCGGTCATAAAATACGTTGAGAATTCAATGGTCAAAATTCAAATGCTATTCAAATGAGTGTGTTCAGTGATTTTCGTCCTTGGATGGAATTTGTTAATCCTTGATTAAGTAATAAAAAGGCTTTTGTTAAATGTGAAACAAAAACATGTCAAATATTCTAGATATTTGAGTTCTAGAATCACTTTACGCTTCCAATAGCCCTTAAAGATTGAGTTACCAGGTTCACACCTTGGACCCTTGAATTGGGTCCGGGTGCGAACCCAGTCCAGGTACGTAGAATGGTCCGCACTCGGTCCGCACAGGGTCCGTGCTTGGACCTATGGGTTCGCACCACCGCGGACCCGGACAGGCCCGTAGGTCCCTGCACAGACCCTGTGTGGACCGGGTGCGATTCGGGAAGACTGCGCGGACCACTAGGGACCCACGACATCCAAAAATGTAAAGTGGGCCCAAAACCACTTAAAAAACAGTTTTTTAATTAATGTTTTCTCCAAACCCTAAAACAACCCTAACATAGAGCCTCCAAACACATTTCATTTCACATTTGCTCTCTCATTTTGCTCTCCCCAACTTGCAAGTTTGAAGTGAGGTGATTGTATTCGAAGGGGATCGATTGTAGAGTGGCAAATACCTTCCAAAAAACAGATTTGAGTGTTGAAGGTATGCAATTCAACCATATTCTTTAGTTTTTTGATAGATTGTTTCAAATTTTTGAAAAGTTTTAAATTTTTTTCAAGTTTTTGTAGAAGTTTTGAAGTATGTTTTTTTTCATTTTTGTTATAGATTGCAACAATGAGTAGTCAAAGCTCAGTGGGTGGGGAGGGGTCTCAAAAAGTTAAAATTGATAAAGGGTCTCCTTTATGAAGACACACTACAAGAATTTCTCAATATCCCGGAGGTGGGGGGTTTATTTGGAAATGTAATTTTTGAAGCTCACAATATAGAAGCTCCTACTACTGAGTCAAACTTCTTTTTTTGGGCCATGGGGGTAAAGGGATTAATATGTGTGAGGGCCCAGGGCCAAATAAGAAGGGGTTGTTAGCTGGGCAAATAGCAACACTCATAAAAGCCCTCCAACTTATCAATGTGAATGCCGAACAAGGTAGGGGACAGGGGGCAACCCTGTTTGACTCTGATAGTACTCCTGATGAAATCGGAGAGCCTACAAGGAGTCCTAAGGCAGCCAAGAACCCCCTCGTATAAACTCATACTAGCCATTAGAAGGATCTCAGAGATGCCAAGGTTCTGAAGCCTCTGAAAGAGGGTCGTCCTCAGGACAGAGTCAAAGGCCTTGCAAAAATCCACAGGGCAACATTAAACCTTCGAGGAGTGATGACAATCCTCCTCAATAATAGCTCGAAGCGTGAGGACATGGTCCATAGTCTGATAATCTGGCCTGAAGTCGATCTACCCCCCAGTATGGATGAAACATTGATCCATCTCCGTGGAGAGGAGAGTGTGTAGAACATTGGCATACAAGTTGGAAAAAGTGTGTCCAATCATAATAGTTCTATAGTTGTTGGGATTGGAGACTGAATCTGCTTTATGGATCGGGTGGATAATGTGATGTGACCAAGAGGGGGGAACCCCAAACAAACCACTTGATTGAAGAGATCAACTAAGTACCCACCTAGGACTGGAAGTCCTTGTTTGAAGAACTCAGCCTGGAATCCCTCTTCATCATCCAATTTGTTGTTCATGATCCTGATTGCATTCCTGACATTCATGCAAGTGAAGATATGGTAATTGGGGGGGGGGGAGGGGGGGAGGGCCGGTGACCTGGATGAGGGGTTGGTCCATTTGGGAAAAAAGGAGGGAAAGGTCAAGCATGGGGGGGAGGGGGGATGACGAGGAAGGAGGGTGCGCCAAAAAGACTTGGGGGAGTGGGTGAGGGAGGCACAAAGAATTCTCCTACGCTGCAAGATGAAGAGGCGCTTCTTGTGCTAGAGGAGAAGGCGATAACGAGTCCGCAACCCAGTGAAGGAGGGGTGTTGACAGGTAAAAGAATAATGCATAGTTTGGAGGAGGGTTTTGTAATCATCATCATACCACTTGTTCATAGGGCAAGTGTTCCTCAATCTGGAGGGGGTATGTCAGGGTGTGGTGAAGTGAGGAAAGGAGAAACGAGAAGCATCTCAGAAAGAGGTGGAGAGGTAGTAAAACATGAAGGTGGTGCACCCAAACAAGGCAAACTGGGAGAGGGGAGGAAGAAGAAGTCTAAGATGGTGGGAGAAGAGGTCGGGGTCTCCATCCTCAAACCGGAATAGGGTGCAGGGGAGGGAGGCGATTTGGTAGAAGAGAAAGGGTTAGGGTGGGGAGAATTGGATAGGAGGAAGAGACCAAGGAGGGCATGATCAACAAGAGGGATGTGGGTGATGGTGAAGTGGTGGATGGAATGGAGAGACGATTGGCTAGAGAGTGTATAATCAACCACACTAGCCCCACCCCCATGAGGTCTACAAGTGAAGCAGTGGGAACTTGGGAAGCAAGTTAACCCATTTGGGATAACAAGATCCAACGACTTGCAGAGATGAAGGAGACACTAGCCATATTTGGTGAAGGGTCCTGAGGTGTCATCAAAAGATCTATGGAGTCCCAAAGTAATAGGATCATAGTCATCAATGCACAAGGAGTCCACCCCTCTATCATGAAAGGGGCACTTGAGCCAAAAAGACCACGTGGACCAAAAAGCAATGGACCCCTTTTGCGATGGGGCAATGTGTGAAAAGGCCACCATACTGCTTTGCAACCTAGTAAAAGAAATATGTATATGCTTAATTTTAGTTTACAATTTATTTTAAGTTTACTAAAGTTTTTACAATGTTACATATGTTGCCTTTGTAGATTTGCGGTGGAAAGATGTTTCTTTAACACCTAATCTTCGAAAGCTTGTTGTCCACATTTTATTCTAGTCCTCTTGCACTTTTGGTTGTGCGTGCAACTAGAGTGTTTTCAAGGTCATTTACACAAAACAAACTAGTTGACTCAACAACACTTGAATGACCTTGTTTCTGTGCAGCATAACCCTTGGTTGCATGAAAAGGTGTTCAAGGGGCATGATACACATCACCCACTTGATCTTGATGACATTGATCCATATTTGGAATTGGGCTGGTGAGAAAAATTATCCATTGTTTACTATTGAGAGAGATGCAACCAAATGGCAAGTGCACATGGTAGTGTATGGGGCAAAAAACGAGTTTGGTGAGCCATTAGGGATGGGTTCATCACATAGACAATTTGGTCTTGGGCCAAATGCTCTTGTTGAGGATGCTATAACTATACCATCCACTTCCACGATACCCACATAGCTGCAACAAACTTTTCAAAGTTTTAGTTGTGGATAAAAACTTATTTGTAAATTTTTTTAATATTGAAACTTGAAGTTCATGTGTTGAAAATTTGAACTCATTTTTTGGTCTATGAAGTGTATTGAACAGTAATTTTGATCTATATTTGAAGGAAATCAATAATATGTTCCATAGTCAACTTGGTCTTGGGCCAGATGCTCTTGTTGAGGATGCTATAACTTTACCATCCACTTCCACGATACCCACATAGCAGCAACAAACTTTTCAAAGTTTTAGTTGTGGATAAAAACTTACGATTTGTAATTTTTTTTAATATTGAAACTTGAAGTTAATGTGTTGAAAATTTGAACTCATTTTTTGGTCTATGAAGTGTATTGAACACTAATTTTGATCTATATTTGAAGGAAATCAATAATATGTTCCATAAATTCAGCAGTATGCATTTTTTCAAAGAATTTTTAATGTAATTAATGTATATTTCAATGTTGAAATATTTACCAAATTATCCCTAGTTTTTTCCCCATGTTTTCTGCTTGGTTCTAAGTTTTGAAATTTAGAGCAGATGCTGAGTAACGGCCAAGTCTGAAATTTTAAAGAAATCAATTGCATTGAGCTCTACCTCTGATCTTTACCATCCCCTTTCACAATATTCACACAGTAGCAGCTTTAGTCCCAAGAGAAATATATGATTTGTAATTTTTTGATATTGAAACTTGAAGTTTATATGTATTGAAAATTTGAACTCATTTTTTTGGTCTATGAAGTGTTTTGAACTCTAATTTTTATCTATATATGTAGGAAAACAATAATATGTTAACATAAATTTAGTAATATGCGTGTTTTTAAAGAGTTTTTTTTTTAAAATTAATTTTTAATGTTTGATAAACATGTCAAATTATTGCCGTGTTTTCTTTAAGTTTCTGCATAGTCCCAAGTTTTAAATTGTCGAGTTAGCTGAGTAAGTGCAAGTCCAAAAGTTTAAAGTATGCTACTAACAAGCACCCATGAGCCGAAGAGTAATTAATACATAGTAGGATACAAACAGATTAACAGAACATTACAAGGATATTTTACGCTAACTACATGTGACAGATGATATGATGCTTTGAAGGTGGCATGTTACATTAGTACATTGTTCTGATTACCTTGTTTTCAGATTTTCTTATTCCTGGTCAACAAAAATCTATATTTTTTTCAACAACAATTCATATCCTTGTTTATTCTTCTAGGAAACAAGCTACCGCTTCAGCCAATGACAATATGTCTATTTGGTGACAAAAGGTTTCCACATGCTTTCATATGTTTATGGTAGACTGGCTAGAATTGAAAACACACTATCATGTAAATATTTAACTTGCCATATGTCTTGCAGAATATTCTTCATTAACTGATTTGTATGAAGAATTATTCCCCTTTGATCAATAAAGATCCAGTATGGAAGCTTGAATATTATTCTCAAGATCTTCCATTGTGTATTGGATGAGATTTGCAGATATGAGGTCTTTTCAATCTGGGTTGCAAGATATAATAGTATGACATTTATCAGATAAGATCAGAATTTTATGTCACTATTTTTATAGGAGATTCTTTCTTGTAGCGAGAACCAGAAGCACTGCAAGCACAAGTTTCTACATTACTGAAGTTATTTATGGCTTCTTCAAATTAAAATAAGAACAAGAAACTCATGAATGACATCAGAAACAAGAGCACTTAAATTATTAATTATGAATCAAGCTAGTTGGAGTTTCTGTCATATCTTGCATGATGTAGTATCTGTATATTGGAGATATCATTCTTGATGCCCATAGAAAGAAAACCCTACAAGTACTCTCCAAGTTGCCGAGTTCTCACGGATTTTTTAGTTGGGCAAGTACTTTCAAGTTTAACTCATGAGTCTTTGCAGTTGAGTTGCAGAGGAAAAAATGCCAGATTAAAGATAAAAACTCATTGGGTTTTACACGATTCTGAGGTAAAAAATCACGACTTGGGATTCAAACATGCCAATGTTGGTTAAAATGTGTCAAGGAAGTTTAAAATACAAGTTAAAACGTGTATTTCACAAGGAATTTTTCGATAAAATTCTTAAACCCTGCATTCCCCCCTCCAATAAACCTTTCTTTTTGTGGAGTCAAAATTTTGGGCTTACCAAGTCTGAGCTTGCAAACTATGTTGATACCTACACCACTTTCTTTGTTCTAATAGGTTCTCCTGTATATGATGGAACTTCTTATCAATTGAGAAATATAGAAATTGTATCTGTATAATCATTCCATATTCATTGTTTTAAGGCGATGGATTTATACCTTTCATATGCAATTTTGCCAGTATTAATCTTTGGTCATCCATTCTTTGTTTTGGGCACTTGGGTAATCAGTTCTAATGGTTTTTGGCAAAAAACTCTTTCTGTTCACTTTGAATTTTGAATTTTATGCTGCATAAAAGGTAATGTCAGCTACACATTTTGAAATGTTCTGGAACTATCTGGGTTGCCTGCTTTAACTAATCAACAATTTTGGATTGTGTTTTACCAGTGTATGAAGCATGCAAGCTTGGGAGTCATGCTCCTGTAAATATTGAAGAGAAAATGCACTTCAATCCTGGCAAATGGGCCTCATCAGGTGTTGTGCCTGTCGAATGTCCAGCACAGTTTCAAAAGACTGTAAACAATTTATCTTTTATTGGCTCCATAAATGAGTATTTAGGGACACTTGAAAAAGGTTGGGATGTCAGCAGCTTCCGCAGGTCTCTCGCAAAGGTGCTCAAAAGTCTCCCAATTGGTGCGAATTCACCGGGAATTCAAAAAGACACGGATACTGGCCCTCTCACGGTAAATGTCAAGATCCTTTGTCTTTTCTTTGTGTATGTGTATGCTAGGGTGCATGTGGGGGTGTTGATTTTGATCTAGCATGTAAAACTGTGACATGATTTTGAGTCTTTGCAATCTCTTTTTCAATTTCAGTTTTCTGTTTTCCTTATGCTTTGCATATTAGTTTTCTTTTGTGTGTGCGTGTGTTGATTTTGATCTAGCATTTAAAATTGTGATGATTTTGAACCTTTGCGATCTCTTTTTCAATTTCAGTTTTCTTTTTTCATTGTGCTTTGCATTTTTATTTTCTTTTGTGTGAGTGTGTGTTCATTTTGATTTAGAATGTAAAACTCTGACCTGATTTTGAGTTTTTCAATCACGTTTATAATTTACATTGTAGTTTCTTTTGTGTATGTGTGTCCCTTTGTTGATTTTGATCTAGCATGTAAAACTCTTTAACATGATTTTGAATTTTTCCAATTACCTTTGTAATTCCAATTTTTGGTTTCCCTTTTGACTTATGCTTTATATTTTAATTTTCTTTTGTGCTCAATTTATCGTATTTGCAGTTTTGGCAGTGGGTACTTTTAATGATCTGTTGTCTTGGCTGTGTTTAATATTAAATTGGACTAACCTTTAGGTGCTATTCAATATCCAGTTGATGAGGAATGTCTTTGAGCTCCAGTTAGATGAAATGTTAGACGGACTACAATCAATATCAATTTTAAGGAATTCTTTTAAATCGAGTGTTTGTCATTATTGATAAAGACTATTTCAATGTACAACAAGCATGGGTGTGGGAAGAGCGAGTGAGTTGACAGCAAGAGGGGCATTTTTTTTGAGATTCAAATTTTTTGAAAGGCATTAAAATTAGGATTTTCAGAATCCTATATACATGCAAGATATATACAAACTGAGAATGATCCTAATCTATAAATATATAGTTAATAATTACCAAAATGAGAATTTAGATTTTCTTGGTTCTTGTTATTCTTTTTTGAGTTTTAGTCTGGGATGTGTTGTGAGTCAACTAGGATCTGTCTGATAATTTGTTCTGTATTCATAATGGTTTTTCTCTTTGACCTATTCTTGGTCATTTGTGGTATTTTCTTCCTTCAGTTCCTTGCCATACAGATGGCCATTTTTATGTTTCATTTGTTTTAACATAGCTCATGTTGCTTTTAGTTTCTGTGATTCATGTGCCTCTTCATTCCTTTCAGGTGCTTTATGTAATATGCCCCTTTGCCGAACCAGGTCCAATACTTCAGACAATAGTTGAAGCTTGCAGCTGCCTTGGAGCCATTGTTAACCATCCTGACAAAGAGAGAAGATCGTTAACCTACAGTAATGTTGGAAAATCTCTGCACTGTGCCACTACACTAGATGAATCATTGAATTTAAATGTTCCCACTCTATTTGGGTTCAGTGTTCCAAAACTTGTTTTGCATGTCCTTACAGCAGAAACAATCCTCAAAGCTACTCGTCCTCCAGTGAGTGACTTAGTCACTCTTAAAGAAATAGCTTTTACCGTGTATAATAAGGGTCGACGGGTTCCACGCCATGCACCTGTCTGTGACACATTGCAAGTGGTTGCACCATCACTCAGGGCTCGACCAGGTGCTGTGCACATGAGCCAATCTGTTACAGGATTCTGGAAGGATTGTGGAATTACCCGTGCTACAGGAGGAGCATCATCATTAACAAGAGACAGTACATTCGATACAGCATGCTTACGACCAGGTGCTTGGGATAGCTCCTGGCAAACAAGGCATGGGGAGTCAACTACATGTGATTTGAGTGGGTCTGGAGATTCTATTTTGCAGGATGATGTGTGCTACTTGTTTGAACCTCTATTTATATTGGCAGAACCTGGTTCCTTGAGTCAAGGTGTTTCTCTTCATATGACTGGTGCTGCTACCCCAGATTCATTGAGAACTTTGTCTGATGATGCGAGTGGTAGTACACAGCCTTCAACTGCTAGTGTGCTGGGAGATATTGGGTCAAGTATTGTCATAGATGGATCAGAATCTGACTTTTTACGCGCTGGGAACCAGAGAGCGCCAAGTCTCCATTGTTGTTATGGGTGGACTGAAGATTGGCAGTGGCTTATTTGTGTCTGGACAGATGCTCGTGGTGAACTGCTCGATGTCCATATATTTCCATTTGGCGGCGTTGGCAGTAGGCAGGATACAAAGGGCCTTGAAAGTCTTTTTATTCAAGTTCTGCAAAAAGGATGCCAATTACTGTCTCTTGCTCCTGATGTTGGAGGTGGCAGACCAAGGAGTCTTGTAATTGCACGCATTGGATGTTTCTATGAACTTGAGTGCCAAGGTGCATTACTTTTTCTTTCCCTGTATCCTATATACTGCTGTTCATTCAACTTTCAAGACAGTCTTGTCTTTTTAAAACTATTCCAAATCTCATTGTAGTTTTGATCAATGCAGAATGGCAAAAGGCAATTTCAGCAGTAGGGGGAGATGAAATGAAAAAATGGCCTGTGCAACTGCATCGGTTTGCCCCTGATGGCACATCTGCAAGTAGTGGTGGCAGCACCATTCAGCCACAGGAAATCAATATGATCCATGACAGGACTTTGCCACCTTCACCAAGTACAGCATCCTCTATTTATGGCTCACATTCAAAGACATCTAATTTCAATAAAGGGAATGTTGGGCAACCCAACACAAGAAAACAGGTTATTTCTGGACATTCACAAGAATCCTCAAAGGGTGCTTTTCAGTGGGTGCAAAATATAAGTCTGGTGGGATTGTGCATAGACCACTCTCTCCAACTACTTGCCCAGGTTGAGGCGACTTCATTAGGTATTCTTTCTTTGTGTGCTCTTTTCCCCTCAAATTTGTTAAGGTTGTTTTCAAACAATTTTTTAAATGATGACATAAGCAGGTGTGGAAGTAATCTGTAGTTCTTATTAAATAAATGAAATGATTTTACCTCTAATTAATAAACCAAATTCTATTAAATGCCCTTGGTTCTTGCAAAGTTAAGCATATGTTTCTTAAATATTATTTATTCATTTTTGTGTCTGTTGAATATGTATGTATGACTGAAGAAATTTTATATGTAAAGGTAGCTTAAATTGAGTTTCTGATTTCTCACAGGTGGAAACCAAGGTGCTTCTTCGGGAATATCAAGCTCTACTGATGGGTTAAATCCAGTAAACTTACATGTATCAACAACTGTGTCAAACTTGTTTGTTCCTTCCCACAGTCTTCGATTTTTCCCTCCGATGCCCTTACAGCTGCCAACATGTCTTACATCTGAGTCTCCACCACTGGTGCACTTATTGCATAGCAAAGGTTTTGCATTCCCTTTTGCCACTGGCTTTGTAGTATCCAAAGCAACTCCATCTATCAGGAAAGATTCCATGCAGCGTTTCACCAAAGAGGAATGGCCATCTACCCTTATGGTAAATTTGGTCGATTATTATGGAGGAACAAATATCATTCCAACTAGTCAGCAAGTACCTGTAACTGCTGAAGCTATCGGAAAAAGTAAGCAAAGTAGAATACCAGTTATAGAGGCCAAAGACTATCAAGTTGAAGCTCATTTGGCATTGGAGTGTGTGGCAGCAGAACTACATGCACTTTCATGGTTATCAGTAAGTCCTGCATTCTTAGACCGGCGTACTGCTTTACCACTACATTGTGATATGGTGCAGCGATTGCGAAGACTCATCCATTATGCTTCTAAGGAATTTGGACTTTCAGGAATGCAAGAAAGAATGTAGTCCGTCTAGTGATTGGGCATCCTTTATGCAGTATAACTTTCAAAGTTATAAGCTGATGCCTTTCTGTTGCATTCTGTGTGTTGATTTTTAACAATTCAACAGTAGAATTGAAACAGAATTCGTTGTGAAGTTCACAGAAGAAATTCTTTAGATCTGTAACAGCTTCAAATGTCTTGAAAATGCAAGTGTATTATGTATAATATATAACTTAACTCCAACAACTTTAGCTGATTGTACACGTGATCAGATAATGTTATTATTTGTTGAATTTATGTATTGGAGGGTCTGTACCAAGTTTTATGTAATAAACATAAGTGAATTGCACTCTAGTTCTAGGGTACAGTTCTCTCCAAACAGAGTCAATTTTTTCTCTACTAATTTGTATCAACTTAGTAATCCCTCAAATAACCCAAGTTGTAATTGTAAATGTGGCTAACGCCCTTTCTCATAAAAGTCTAAAAATTATGGTTCTTAATTTTTTCAAAGGCCAGTTGTACTCTAAAAGTTGATGGGGTTTGGAACCATAATATTTTAAGTCCAGAGGAACTATTTTTTCATTACCAAAAAAGCAAGAAAAGCTATATCTAACGTTGATGATGGCATTTAATTTCTCAAACTATTGGATGAATCTCCATCTTAATCATCCATCTTGATTGTCATTTGGCAATGCATGGAAATGTACAGAACTTGTTAATTGGTTTACCTGCAGATGCCTTTGCTCTATAATAATCTCAACTGAATATAGTATCTCATTAGCAAAGATTTATAATGTCAAGAGTGTGTGGACTCACTCAGTTTGTTGTTGATCTAAGAAATGAATTTCGTTCTAGGTATCTTGTGTACTATGAAGCTATAATGAGTAGAGCATTCCGCACAACAATAATGAAACTATGAAAGAACAAAGCATTCCACTCAATTGCAAAAGTGAACACCAGATTTACATAGAAAGCTCAATGAGGGAAAATCCTCAGTGAGAAAGCTTACGATATAGAACAATTTACACAACTTGTTTTAGTGCTGCATCTCAAGGAAGCAATTACTCTTCAGAAATAATGGTTTTATGACTGCCAGAAAAAGTTCTCTACTCCCTGATTATGATAACAATTAGAGGAGGCTACAACCTCACAATGATATGAAAAATAGAAAGATGCCCAACACAGCATGATTATACCATTAGTAGCCTTCAGTACATTGCTTTCGGAATACTTCAGGCAGTTCATAGTGCAGATACCTTCAATTCATCACCTCCGGTGATCATTATACATTTAGCTAGCACACTTCCACAACTTGCACACTTCGAATTATTTGATCACCCTCATCAGTAACCTTTAGTACATTGCTTTCAGAATACTTAAGGCACTTCTGAGTGCAGGTAACTTCAACTCACTACCTCTGGTGATCATTATGCATTTAACTAGCACACTTCCACAACTTGCACACTCTTCCAAATGGTTTGATCACCCTCTTATATCCTTTGCATGCTCAAACAATCATGTCCAAGCTGTCCACAATGAAACATGGACATGAAGCATGCAACAACCACAAAGGTCGGCACCAAACACTTCTGCAGTGGAAGGAAAATATAAGTGGACTAAGCCAAGGGATAAAGATCCAAAACTCATTGACATACTTCTCCAAGTCGGTGCAAACCGCAAAGCAATGCTGCAACCAAACCAAGTCGGCCAAACGACCACTAATCTTCACAAACATCTAATTCAATCATTGAAGAGTTCTAGAGTTCTAGAGTGTTAGCATTATACCGACACCATCCATACATGCAATTAGGTCCAATTAAAATGGCTTAAACCAACTGAACACGAGAAACTTAGTGCCATATCCAACATGTCAGCAAATTTTGAGATATAGCAATTAGAATCATACTTGTGGTGCTGCTGAACATTTGAAACATGGAGGAAAAAAAGATACAAACAATATAAACATATTCCCCAAATCGTGAGAGCTAAGATTGAAATGTGGAGCATTCTCATTTCTCCCAAAACCCCACAACATTGTTAGAAACATTGTTTGATACTTCGTCATCGCTAACTTTTATTGCAGAATTAAACAAGACATGAAACTTCAGATTTAACATCTTCTAAGCTTTGTGAACACAACTTCCAATCCACATACGAATATCTTCAAGATTAAAGAAGTACAAAGCAAATCCTTGAGCCAAAGTCATTATCGCTAGCACAACAGAGCAACATCAATCTAGAACATATGTTCAACAATCATTTTGACATCCAACCAAGAACATCGGCCATCCAAACATAGGTTGATGTCACTTGCAAGGCATAGTATTCAACTACACTTTTTCAACCATAGAGCTTTGTTCTATGTCTTCGACAACCAACTTGTTCATGTTACAATTAGCTCCATATGTCTTCAACAATCAGCTCCATGTAATCAGTACCCATATGCTTCAACAATCAACTCCATGTGATCAATATCCATGTCTTCGACAACTAGCTTCATATGTCTTCAACAACCAACTTGATATCTCTTCAACAATCAACTTCATGTGATCATCATCCATATGTCTTCAACATACTGCAACAATCTCCTATCTTCATCTTCATCTTCATCTTTCTCAGTCCATTAGGATGACAATCAAATCCATTAGTTTTGACATCAATGTCAACACGTCAACATATCACAACAACGATGATTATCCTTTCTATATCTAGTAATGTCTTATTTAATGTTGCAATAGAGAAAATAGTGAAATGATTCTAGGAAAAATTCTTTGGTATGGATGATGTAACACCCCGTCCGAAAACCCATGAGAATTTAACCTAACTAGACATAATGTTGATACAATATATTTTTTTAAACATTAAACAATACAAATGTAGAAGCAAGTACAAACATAAGTTAAGATATTACACTAAAGTGCATAAACTCAGTTAACATTCCCAAAGGTTCCAAAATGTGGTTACTTAACAACATTAACTAAACTACTAAGATAGACCATTCCTAATCACATGGCATATCTTATGTTACTTTAAAAACCTAAATCGAAATATTCTTAGATCCTTAATCAACCATAATGCTAAGATTACAATGCATAAGGCAAACTAACATATACGTTGCACATCAATGTAAGCAAAGGTACAATTAATAAGATACAATTGATACATCACGACATACATAATAATGCATCTTCCACTGCACATGTCGCAGGGATCACAATAATGAATCAAGTCACAAATACAATACATAACATCTTTTGAATGAATGTCTCAATTCAATACATGATAGAATACAAGATATACATCTCATGAGGACAATAAGCAAGTCTCCAATGAAGAACAAGAAGATAGAATAACAACAAGGATCATTCGAGCATATGAACATGAATGTTGGATCTCAATGGTAATAGAATCACTACCACCTGATCACGTGGAACTCTGAGGTCCACCCCACTGTGTTGAGGAGATAAACACCAGACCTCACTTAAACAAACATCCAAAAGCAAGCAAGACTAATACAAAGGTACACTGGATTAAATGGTATTAAATGATTATAAGGTTATCAATCATAAATGATCGAGATACAAATCAAGTGTACCAAATGCAACATAGGAACCTAGAACACATATAGGGAAGTGTCATCACATACGTCTAACCCTTGACTTATCCTGACAACCTCTCTAGACCCTGACCCCCAAGTGACCATACGCGGTATCAGTAATCTTTTCGTACAAACAAGGAAACCAACTATGTCAAACCTCAACGTTGCCTTTGGATGGGCAAACATCTTTTCCCACTCCTATTGTAGCTTGTACTAGCACTGAAGACAAGGGTGAGGCACACATATTATCTTATTAATGTTTCTCTCCTAATAAATTTATTATCACTTATTACTCAACTTACAATGAGTTATCCTAGCAACCACTTTAAGGCCCTAACGCCCATTGCAAACCACTTCCCCTCTATGCTCCTAGCTAACCTACCCTAATACTCCAACCAAAAGAAATAAATAGGAGACAAATCCAAAACCATAAAAGACTTCTTATCAACAATTAAATCATGAAAGTCACCGAAGTAAAGTATGGAGCATAATAAAGACTATCACATCCTATATTAGGATCTAAAATGTTCACCCCATAATGGACATCTCAATAAACAATCACCAAAACTAATAGTTCTCATATCCCAACATCAATGATCATTAATAGCATCAATAACATCTCTCTCCAAACATGGAGTAAAACATAACCTAGAAAGACTGTCGTTTAGAACATAGAACAATAACAACAACAACAAAAGAAACAAGGTGATCACGTAAATAAGATCTCAACACCACAATAACAGTTGTCACCCCTCAAGGTCAAATAGTGACCGATGACTCAAAAATCACATGACATAACTCATAGATGCATCCATACAACACATAAACCAATCGTGACGTCAAATGGTTAAGAATTTTCCACAATATAAACTCAAGGAGTAAAATGTAAAATGCATAAAATAATTCAAGTTTCGAAAGACAGAATCCCCTCCTAGGGCATTACTCTACCCATAACCAACAAGTAGTCACAAACGAAAACAAAACTAAACCCCAACTATAAAACACATCCACATTTAAACTTCCATCAAATTATATATATATGTATGTATGTATGTATGTATGTATGTATGTTCTAAAAATAGTTTTTCTAGATATAAAATCTCTAAAAATAGAATACTGCTAATTGAAAATTCTAAAAGGAAGTTTTTTTTTCTAAAAATATAATTGCTAAAAATAAGAATTTAATAAACCTATATTTCTTAAAAGATACACACACACAAAGGAAAAACATGCGATAATCTAGAAGAACCCAAATTTAGAAAAACATAAAATGTAAATGCAATTTTTTTTCCAAAATTGAATCCCTTAAAAATTCTCAAAACCATGGCATGCCTTTTCCTGGAACAGATCCCAAACCAAACATGCAAAGAAAACAACTTAAAGAGATAATTCTAATAAAGCTTTTTCCATTAGAATTTACATGCAAACCCTAAACACCAAAACCCTTGAACAATTCTTTCAATAATTGCACAAAAAAATTCTCCAAAATAATACATGAAAACTCATATTGGCACGAAGAAGACAATAAACAAAATTGAAGTAAGAAAAATCCAAATAATCAAACCCTACCTCAAATCACTGAATCAACTTTGAAAAGAAAGAGACCAACTCCAACCCAAAAATCCAAGCTTTGAAAACACCTAAATTCTTCTTCCACAAAATCACCAGAAAGTTCTTCAAAACCTGATTGTCTAATCTCTCAAAAGGTCTCCTAGATCTATAATATAGAAAATCGAGGAAGGTAAGGTTTGAAAAGTGCAACCCTAGTTAGGAAAATATAACTCAACTCTAAAATTTATAATATCACTTTATTTTAATTTTTGTTAGTGTAATTATTTAATTTGTACTTAGGCTTTGAATTCTAATTAGTCGTCCATTCATGTTTGACACTTGTCTACACAAGTCATCATACTTCACAAGTGTACTAGAGATGTGTCGATTTCATTTTGGCACATCATCCTAGTTTCTTGGGTGGTTTTGCCACCACTCCAGTTCATCCCTTCTTTTGTGGGTGGAGTCGGTTGCATTCTATGCCTATATGTACTCGACTTCTACATTGAATCCATGGTTGACTTTACTCATTGCATTTATGTGCTTCATTTTCATCTCTCAGATCTTGGTCAAATCTAATTTGGTATCAGAGCGGTTTGAGATTTTTTGAAGCCTATAGTATAAACCAGTTGGCTCTTGGAAGGTTGAGAGGTTCGGATCAATGTAGTTGTAGCACTGAATCAAATAGTCCATCACTACACAATCCTCCTTTGTCGGTGACGACTCGGTTGTCCTCTGTTCGTGGGTGGGCGACAACTTTGTTCGTCACATTTTGCCTCAGTGGAGTCGCCTTGTCCAATTCAACAAGTTTGATATCGGTAGCCAGGGCTCGTGTGGGTCCATATCTGTTGGTTGACATGCAACTCTCGACTTTCCTTTGTGTGTGATCCTCCTATGGTTTACAACTACGCATGTGTGTGGGCTTGTTAGCTTTCGAAAAGGGTGGCAAATATATTGCTCATTTGCGATTTGAAAATTGTTGAATTTTTATTTTAAAAAGCTTTAAAGAAGGTTATGACCATCAATTTTTATGGAATGTTTCATGACACTATTCATCTGTTGATCACATGGTTTTTTAGCCCTTGGTTGTTCCCTACCCCATGGGCTTTAGTTTAGTCCATCCTTTTTTTTTGTGCAAATTTTTTTTTTGTGAAGTAAATTTTATTTTTTATATAGGAAAAATTTCTTTTGCTTAGCAACTCGAAATTGAGTTATGTTTTTTTCAAAAGTGCATATTTTTTCATCATGAATATAACAAACATACTCACGCACTATCATTACAAAGTGTCATTTTGAGTTTTTTGTGGGTTTAGTTACAAAATACAACTATAAAGTGCCAAAAATAAGGGGGGAAAGATAATCAAGGGGGTGTTGTGTCTAATATATTTTTTCACACTTCCTTACGAAATTCTCTTCTTTTCTACATTCTACAAGAAACAATCTAAGTCTAGCAGGATGGATCCTAATGTGACTATAAAATCTTTAACACCTTTCAATTATCATGATTTAAAGTTAAAAGTCATTCTTGTACTAAAGAATAAAAGCTTCTATAGAGTTACACTAGGAACAAAAAAAGAGCCTAATGCAACTAAGGATAAATAATTTTTTTTCAATAAGTGTGACCAAGAATTTGGCTTTGAATGTTTAAAACTATCTCCTTAATTAGTATTTCATGTTGAGAATTTGAAAACACCCAGCAAAATTTGGGAAGCTCTTAAAAAACTATTTGGGACAGTTGATGAACTGAGAAGTCACGAGTCTTTATGTCTTAGTCCTTCTAGTTTTTCAACTTTAGAGGAATACTTCACTAAATTTAAATCTTTGAAGTTGCAATTAAAAGATTGTGGAATGAACAAGAAAGAGGATCAATTAATCCTTTCTATACTTTCCAAACTAGGTTCTAAATTTTCTATGTTTGTCTCTACCTTCTATTCTACTAAAAGAGCCATTGGTATCTCATGATCTATGCCATCACTTGATAACTTTATTGCTGATCTTACAAGGGAGAAAGAAAAAATAATTCAAATGGATACTTTGAAATCTACTTAGGCACAAACTCTAATTGCAAGAAATGAAAAACATCAAAATGCTAAAAGAGAGAAAAAGAACACTAAAAGGGATCATGAAGGAAAGAAATAAGACAAAATTAATAACTTCAAGAAGGATAACTCATCTCAACAAAGTAAATCAATTACTGAGAGAGTTAAATGTTCAAGTTTAGAACTGTCACCCTAACTCAGGCATTAGGGCTATACAAAAATTCTATCATGACAATGGAAACCTCCTCGAGTTGTGGGTAGACTCTGAATAAGGAGGAATATTTGGATTCTAGGCCGTTTCCTATTAAATATGAAATATCACTTTCCTGATCTGTAACTTGTTGGGAAAAGGGAAAATAATACTTATAACTAAAATAGATTAGGGTGATACGCCAAGAATATTTCAAACCTTGTAGAAAAGATGAAACATCAATCCTAACTCATAAATGACGATCTCAACAATCTGAATCTCTGCTCAACATATAGGTTAACAAAACTTACTATCAGGGTTTTAACACGAATAGCTTGAATAGCCAACAAATATACATTTCTCATACAAGGTCTTGAAGCAATTGATTATCTTGAGAAGGAACATAAATCTACTCACTTCCTTCGGATAACAAATAATTTAACCCTTGTTAGAAAAGATGAAATAAGATCCAATATCAAAACAACTTCACAAATATGAATCAAAATCTCTAGTTCATTCCCTCCAAAATCTAACAAAAACGATTACAAAAATGGCCTTCAAAGCACCTAGGAACAATGAGTTCACTATATGCCCTCTCTCCAAAATATGCAACCCCTAATTGATCATCTAAAATCAATTTTATAGCTTGTCTATGCCTCAAATCCGAAAATATAAATTCCCATTTGGCCCTAAAATTATGCCAATAACTAAACCTATGAAAACTTGAGTCTAAATGCCCTTAATATTGGCTTATAATAAGGAATTTTAATCCTTTTACAATTTTAAACCAATATTAATATTAACTAAATATTAGATAAAATCTAATATCAAATAACCTCTATTCAATTCCTAACCTAGATGAAAATCTCTAAGTATAAAAAATATACAAGGTGGGGAAAGTCGACATGACTGTTTCATCCACTTGCAATACAATGCAATAACCGAGGAGATGAATAAGTGAGGTGGCATGTTGTGGTTTTCAAGACTCTATAGGGATCAGGCATGTGCATTGATGGCATTGAATACCACCTATCTCGTGGACTTCAAACTTTGTTATGCTCATTTTGGTATCGACAGTTGTGCTTATCTCATTCTTCCTGCAGAAGAATAGGGAAAAAGAAAAACCCTAATAGAAGGAGCGAAGCTTTAGCTATCTGTAGATGAAGATTTTAAATTCCAATGTCTCGCCCAGTCGACTAGTATTTTCTCATTCATATGCTCAGTATGTATCCATCTTATTCGGCTTTTAGTTCTGACTGGTGTTTGCCTCTGTTATAACCATGACTATGCTGTTGATTGAAGCTCGATTTGCAATTGATGGCAAGCTCAGCTTATGACTGGCAGTGAACTCTTGTCTCAGCTAGAGTTTGACATCAATAGAAAAGAAACTCATAGCTACAAACTCGAACTAGGCTCGACACTTAGATATAAGTGATATGTTTCTCTCTTTATATCTTCATGAATCAAGCTGTTTATTTTAGATAACTCATCTCCTTTATTTGTGAAAGCTTAGGTCTCTTTTCTTTTGTTGTATCTCTCAAACACTTAGTTTGTTTTGAAAATGAGCTTCGAACTGGAACTCTTGACTTTAATTCTTTGACAATGAAAAGAGCACTTTCTTTATTTGCTATACACCACGGTTTGTGACTACATAAGTTACGACTTTTATGAGTTTCTTTATTAATGGTACCAGCCGAAACTTATGTAGACACCAGTTTATGAGTCACGTTCAATGTGGGTTATGATATGCTGTGAATACATTGAGAATGACATTTACTTTCTGTTCGTTACTTTCACTGTGACTATCTTTGGTTGTCAATGGTTCATAAGCTACTTATATATCTTCGGCTTTGTTGAATCTAGTCATGAGAAGCATTCATTTTTTATTTATTTTGTAACAGTCACAACTTGTAACTATAGCTTTATATGGGCTGTATATGCATGACCGAAACTTGGTGATTGATTCTCAGCTTATGGCTCTAATGAAGTTGATTGTTACTCTTTTCACTCCGTGTGCCAATTCTACGAATCATTGTTTGTAACTGAAGCTTGCTTTGCACATTTTTTTTAACAAAGAAAGAACTCAGCTTATTCTAAACATTCGCATTTGTCTCGACCTTGCTCAAGTCCTTTGAGTGATAGACATTTCATTTTCTCTGCTGTAACATGAAGCTTTTTACTATGGATAATAACAGGAAGTTATTATTTCACCATTCATTAATATAAACTCCCCATTGTGTCGACAGTGCACATGCTGAATTTGGTTTCCTCTTCATTTAATATATGACAGTGACAACATAACATGAAACCCAAAAACTTTGACATGGAATTATGAACATAAGCAAATAATTGCTCTTTTCTGATTAGCTTCATGAAAACACTCTTTATAAACAAACAGTTACTAGAAATTGATTTTGACAATCTTTCTACAGTTTGTACATAAACTGTGACTGTAGCATATAGCATTTAAACTGTTTTATTTTGCTGACAACAAATGAATCTATGTAATATCGACAATGAATCTGATGAACTGGTGAACCCATTCTTGAAACCAGAAAACAAAATCATACTATGAGCTCAGCAATGAGAGGTAGTTGCTCCAGGAAACCATGAAACACCTCTAATAACTTACTAAAGTTGCAAGGTTATGAATGAAAAATGTTAAAAGATATATTTAGTTTTACACAAAACTATAACATCTTTTAGTCATTACCTTCGCAAACCTTAGAAGGTAATTAAAAACATGACTGAGAGATGCTCAAGAATAATATCATTTATTCTACAACATATAAGTACCTTTCTTCTTTTATGATATTCCTCTGTTAGCTATACATATTCTATTCCAGTTTATACATATTTATACTTTTTGTTCATCTCGTATCCTGTTGAATTTTATAACTTGAAATTTCAGCTTTTAGCAATATAGCTCCTGTAGCATTGTCAACTATATATAACTCTCATTGATGTCGAATCTGCACTTAGTATATGAGAAGTACGACAAGATGAAAAATTTTGTTCACTGTTAATGAAGTTCGAGCACGGGCTCATGACACTCAAAAACACCAGAATGTTTATTAATGAGGTTCGAACACGGGTTCGTAACACTTAAAAACACCAAACTGTAAACATTTTATAATTTTATGGCTCAATCTTGAAGCATTCTTTCTGTATTCAGCAACAATAATGTTATAGCTTAAAAATGTATCTTTGAAATAGCAAGGACATGTTATACCAATATTTTTGCAGCATCATTTGCAATTTGAACTTTGAATATTGGCAATCATTGGCAATTTATGTAGCACTTTTATCATGGAAATCCAGCTTGATCTGCATCATATATTTGGTTATGATTGAATGTGAAAACCAATCAATTGTTATCTACAAAAATAATTTGTTAAGCTCTCAAATAACATCATTATGAAATGCATTATCTGAAAAAGGTTTCTCAGTCTGAAACATACTAAGCCCCTTTAATTCAAACACCTGGTTAATAAAAAGGACAACATACACCACAATGATCATAAGTAGTAAAAGGTTTCATGTCAGAAACAAGTCTCTTTAACACTACCTTGCAGTGAGTGTCAGTGTACATTTCCTTATCACATTTAATTTTCCAGATTGATATGCAGTATTGAAAACTTGATTGCTACAATATGTTATTTGTTTCTCATGTATTTCTTAGATCCAATAGGATCTAACCATATTTTCTCTCTCATGCAAATATGAAACTCTAAAGACCTAGATGCAGATGGAGAGTTGAACTATGAAGACCTAAATGCAGAGACCTGTCAAAAAATCAGCTAACACAAACCAATACAAAGGCAATGCATGGGACCTCTAGTCCATGCTTCAATCTTTCTTTCAATTCTGCAATGTACTCTACTTATTGATATGAAATATGAAACAAGAAAGGACATTTGTATATTATATTCAGTTTGAATGCACAATGTAATGATTAGTTATGAATTTTGGAATTTTTGGAATAATAATCAATACTTAGAGTACAATGATGACATCTAGAATGAATGCAATAATGACATGTAAACTAACAAAACCTGCAATGTAGTGTTAATTAGACAAACAAATTGCAACCTTTTCCTACTTATGCTTATTGTATTGTATGCTGAATTTTTGAGTAACAATTTTGGCGACTTCTGCTGGATGTCTGCCTGCTAGACGTGACTTGTAGACTTATCATAGGGCAACAAAATTTAGTAAAAATAAAACCATGAATGCAACCTTTATTGAAATGAAAAAAAAAACTTAAACTAGACTGAATGCAACCTAGAGACCTAGTGCTTTGGACAACACTTATTGAGCTTGAAAAACTGAAACTAACCTAACCCTCAAAGCAAAGCTTGAGGTGTATTCCATTAACTGGAATCTGCAAATCTTCCCCTTCAGTTGTGGACAATTGAAAAGCATTGTTCTCCTTACAAGCTGTTATAACAAAAGGGTCTGACCAAAAATTATCAAATTTATCATGCTGCCCTAGCCTGCTCTTTAGCACATCCCACTTGAGTACTAAATCTCCTTCCTTGAATTCTTTGAACTTAGGTTTCCTGTCAAAAGATATTTTAGTCTGTGCTTGCTTAAGTTCCATTGTTTCCAATGCTTTTCTCCTTTCTTCTTCAAGCTGTAGTAAATCAACATACCTTAGTTTAAAGGGATCTTCTTCTTCAAATAGTAACATTTGATCAGCCAGCTGTAAGGCTGGAAATTTAGTAGAAAGTGGCAATCTGGCTTCTTTACTGTAAACTAGGACATAAGGAGAATTCCCAATTACCTGTTTAGGTGTAATCCTATCCAACCATAAGGTTGTCTTTAATTTAGAATGCCAAATTCTCTTATTTTCCTGCAGAATCTTTTTTATAATTCTGATTAGATTTTTATTTGTAGATTTTGCAAGACCATTACCCTGAGGATAATAGTTAGAAGAAGTATTCAAATAAATCTCATTCTTCACAGCCCATTCTGTAAAAGCTAAACCAATGAAAGCCATAGCATTGTCAGAAATAATTGATTGAGGAACTCCAAACCTGGTTGTAATATCTTCATAAAACTTTAACTCTGCAGGTCCAGTAGCCTCTTTTAGTGCAATAGCTTCAGTCCATCTTGTGAAATAATCAGTAGTAGTCAGAATCCATTTATGACCTGCACTAGAATTAGGATTAATAGGACCAATAAAGTCCATACCCCACTTAGCAAATGGTTGATCAACCACAATTGGTTTTAATGGCAATGCTAGCAGCCTTTGTTTACCTGCAAAAATTGCACATTTTCTGGCCCAAACATGAGCATCTTTAAATAAATCAAATTAATAATAGCCTTCCCTTAGTATTTTCCAGGCTGTAGTTTTAGGACTAAAATGTCCTCCACAAGATCCATCATGAAATTCAGATAAAATTATGTCTTGATCTAGTGAATCAATACATTTAAGAAACATTTCAGAATAGTCTTTTCTATATAGTACACCATCAATAAGAACATAGGTAATAGATTGTAACCTGTAGTATCTCCTCTTTTCCTTTTCAAGATTGTTTGGGCATTGTCCAGTTTGCAAGAATCTTGTCATATCTGATAACCAAGTTGTAGGATCATTGAATAATATAACATCACCTTGTAAATTTTTAGATTCTTCAAAAACTTCAGCCTATTCTTCCTCTTTTTCCATTTGAGCACAAAGGCCCTTGCCTCTAATCAGCTTAGTCACATGAATCTGTACATCATACTCCATAACTCTTGTTATCCAACCAGCTCTTTTTTCATTAACATCTTTGTTCAATAAAAACTCTTTGATACTAGGATGAGCAACCATAAGGTGTACTTTATTTATGGCAATTAAATGCTTAAACTTCTTCAAAGCTTTAATAACAACTAGTACATGCTTTTCAATAAAAGTTTACCTTTTCTCATAGTCATCCATACCTTTGTTGAAAAAAGCAACTGGCTGCTCTTATTTTTCATCATTCTTTTGAACCAGCATTATTGAAATGGTATCAGAACCACCATAGGCATACAGAATAAAATCTTTAGTAAAATCAGGATTAACAAGAGTAGGGGCTGAAGACAAAGCCTATTTTATCAATTCAAAATTCTTTTTCCCTTCATCAATCTAGCTGAAAGGAATATCCTTTTTAAGCATGGTATTCAATGGTTTTAACAGGTTTGCAATATCAGGAATAAACCTTCTTACAAAATTAATTCTCCCAATAAAACTCTGCAATCCTTTCTTGTGTTTAGGCAATGAAAGCTCAAGAATTGCATGAATTCTTTCAGGATCTATTGTTGTTCCTTCCTTAGACACCTGATATCCTAGGAGTTTTCCCTCATAGACTACAAACACAGATTTCTTGGGATTTAAAGAAATTCCAAATTCTCTACATCTTTGTAATATCTGTCTCAAATGATCAATGTGTTGATTTGCAACCTTGCTGTAAATTGTCACATCATCTAGGTACACTAGAACAAACTTATACATTAAGTTCTTGAAAGCCATGTCCATTGCTTTCTGAAAAGTGGCTCCAGCATTTGATAACCCAAATGGCATTCTTCTGTAAGCCATGGTACCCCATTTAGTTATAAAAGTTGTTTTAAATTGATCAAATTCTTTGACTAAAATCTGGTTGTAACCAGAATATCCATCTAAGAGTGAGAATCTCTCAGAACCTAAAACATATTGTAAAATCTATTCCATGGAAGGAAGAGGGTGTCTATCTTTTAGAGATGCTCTATTAAGGTCTCTAAAGTCTACACAAAGTCTTATCTCTCCATTCTTCTTCCTTACTGGAACTAAGTTAGAAACCCAAGATGTGTGCTTAATAGGAAATATAATACCGCCATCTAGAAGTTTTCTTAGCTCTTTTAACATTAATGGCTCTAACTTGGGGTTTATAGGCCTTTGCCTTTGTCTAATTGGCCTAGCATTTGGTTCCGATTCTATAGTATGTTGGGTTAATTGGGGGTCAAAACCCTTTAGATCAGAGTAATCCCATGCAAAAACATCATTATATTCTCTAAAAAGATCAATAAATAGTTCTTTTTCTTCAGGAAAATTTATTTTACCAACCTTCAACCGCTTGTCTCTGAAAATTTCCACTTCTTCATAATGATCCTCTTTAATCAGCAAGCTAGTTTTACCCTTCCTAAACTGATCATCAGAGTTGAAAGTTGATTCCAAGCTGACTAATCCCTTTGGAAGCTTATTGGTTTTCAACTGAATAATCTAGTCTTCCATTTGCTGAATGTTTTTGTTATCTCTAGAAGCTGAAAAACCATTTGTTTCTATCAAAAAACTTAAGATATGTTCATCAGTATTGAAAACTTGCCAATAAGTGTCATTATCCAGAATGGATGGCCTAACAATTATCTTAATATGTGACTGGTCTGAAATCAGTCCTTTATTTTCTATTATTGCAATATGAGCAGCAATACCAGGCAACCTATCAGCATGCAGATTTTCCCTTCTAGGAATTGAAATCAAGTTAAATTCATCTAGAATATCAGAAACTCTAGATTGATACATCTTAAGCAGATCATTTTTAACAGTATTGATGCCTCTCACCTACTTAACAATAAGCTCACTGTCACCAAATGCTCTGAGACATTTGATACCTCTCAATCTTGCCCATTCTAATCCCTGGATTAAACTTTCATATTCAGCCACATTGTTAAAACAAGGAAAAGACAACTTAAATGCAGCATAAAATTTATCACCATTAGGTGAAATCAGCATAACCCCTACACCAACTCCATCCTTATTCCTTGATCCATCAAAATACAAATCCCAAAGATGATTAGACACATCAGATTCAGATTCTGGATCTTTAATCAAATTAGGCACTACTGAATCAGACTCTAAAATCATGTTCATTCCTAGTATCCCATTCATCTAGAACAATATTTGGATATGCTTCAGTTTGAGTATTATAAGCTGAATAATCAGGTATTTCATCTTGATCCATAATCACACAACTTGCATTAATAGGACTTGGATTATAAGGCTCTATGTGATTTTTGGCCAGTGATTCTGATTTTATGGTTACCTTAGTACCATATCTAGTTTTGAAGTACAAATGTGATGAATCTGATGAAAAATAGCCATCTATTTTGGCTGTGAAGTCTCTAGACAGACACATAGTGAAATATGTTGGTAAATCAATAACATATATATCCTGAGGTATTGAAAAATTTGGGCAGGAATGTAAGGTCAAACTTGCATTTTTAATGACTCCTAAGGTCTTAACTGAATTTCCATCAAGTTGGACTACACCCTTCTCAAGAGGCTCATATTTCAAATTTAGCAAATCTGCTATCTTCTTAGGCATGACAGTGTTGGTTGCACCATTATCAACCATACAGTTATGAACTAATTTATTTCCAATAATCAAAGAGACATAAAAAGGAGGAGGCTTTTCATTTGTAGATTTCTTACCTTCCTTTTCAGATGTCTTTTTTACATTTGTCCATTTCTTATTAGTAGTTACTACCATTTTTTCAATATTTGCAGTCTTCTTGACTTCTGGTACTGATGGCTACTAAACTTTAGTAGGCCTTTTATCTTCTTTTGCTGCCTTTTCTTGAACCTTTGGAGGCTCAGAGTTAGTCATGACCACACTTGGTGTTTGATGTACTGTCTGCTATGAATTAATTGCCAGCTTGGACAATTCTTCTTTTAAAATCTCAATCTGTCCTAGAATAGATAGAGTTTCCCATGCAGACAAAGTAATATTTGTTTTCTTCATTGTATCAACAATATTGAACGAAATAGTAAATCATACCTTATGTGATGATCTAGGAGAACTCTGATCAGCATTCCTTTGAGTTTGATCTTTATTAGTGGAAACTGATGGATTCTTTAAAATAGAAACTGGTGGCACAGAAACATTACCGGTAGATTGATCTACTTCAAGGGCTCTCTTTTTTGCTCTTGTATTTGCAGCAATTGATGAATCTTCATTAAGTCCACAAAATTCTTCCTCTTTCCAATTTAAGAATCTGGTATCTGTAGCACTTTGGTTTGATTGATTTTGGACCTCTTCAATAGACACATTCTGTTGTGAATTCATTGAATTTTGTACCATAAGAGCTTGATTAAGAATTCCATTAGAACATGTAGACTGATCATGTGGCTCATTGCATGGAAAACACCAATCAGTAGAATTGTTATTATGAGTAGGAACAATATCCCTAACAGTATTAAGAGGTGCTGGATTATACTGTCTATTTGGTCTTATATTCCAATTCTGCCTATTTGCATTAGTATTTCCTTGAAATTGCTGCCTATTAGCCTGCAAATTAGGCTAATTAGGGTATTGTGAAGAACCAGCAAATTGATTTTAAATAACAGGGTTTGCCTGAGCTTGATTCCTCTTAAGGGCCACTAAAACATTACCAAAAGATTGCAGCAAACTTTCAATTTTTTGCTAACTATCCTTAATAGTTTGTAATTCATTCAGAGGAGTTGTAGGAGCTATTTATGAGGGTTTATAATATGAGATAGCTAATAATGGTGGAACTACCAATGGCAAATTAGACTGTATATTAGGAAAGAAAGGCATAGGAGGCCTAGGAGCTATCTTTCCCACCTGGATAAGACTATTCTCTGCCCTTATAATAGCATTATCAAAAGCTTGAGGTAAAGTATTACCTCCCATAGATTGAATCATTACAGAGATATCACTATTCAAACTCTTCAAATAATATAAAAATGCATATTCAGTTGAAGGTCTTACCATAACAGGGATCCGATTCCAAGTCTTCTGAAAATGAAGATTAAAATCACTCATCTCCTCTTGTGGGGCTCTCTTGATAGTAGTTAGCTGCTCCAAAAGGGACAAGTTATCAGATTTGTCCTCAAAAAATTTAGATAGCCTTTCACCCAGGACATCCCAAGTAGCAATAGAGTCCACTGGGAGGGTTTTGAACCAATCAAGGGCTTTACCCTTGAGTGATGCAGCCAATAGCTTCAAAGCTACATCTTCTTCCATAACATGATGAACATTGCAAAGAGTTGCAACATCTCTGATGTGTTGAATAGCTATTACTAGTCCTTCTCCAATAAATGATGGCAAGCCTTTAAGAGCATCCAATGGAACATTATTATGATTTTCAATCCTCAAAGGACTGCATTGATTGAATGTAACAAATGGTAGATTCCTAGCCATTACTTGATGAGGAGGTGCTTGCTGCTGAATACTTGGTGTAACAAAAGGTTGGGCAGGCTGAACTACCTTCCTTTGATAAGTCTTTAGATTCTAGGGAGTTGCTGCAGTACCACTTGTAGAAGCTCCAAGAATAGAATTATCTATAGATAAATTTTCAACACTTGGAAATTCTGATCCGATATGATTAGGAACGTCTAGATTTTCAGGAACATTGAGCTCTGCAATAATAACCTCAAGTTCTTCTGAATTTGCAGCTTGATTTTCAAAAATAGGATTATCAAATGATGAAAAATCTTAATTCAAAGAAGTACCTCTTGGATCATGCGATGTTCTTCGAACTCTAGATGATCTTCCTCCCCTTCTGCTTGGCTGTAATTCTTGATACATGAAACCCTCCTTATTTGATCTCCTTGGAGTTCTACTCATTAAAATCCACACTGAGAGTTGCAACTAAAATTTGAAACAACCACAGATCTAGTAGCTTATAACTGAGAAGCAGTTCGTGGTCCCACCGGGTGTGCCAAAAAATGTTCAGGTTTAGAATTGTCACCCTAACTCAGGTATTAGGGCTATACAACAATTCTATCCTAACAATGGAAACCTCCTTGATATGTGGGTAGACTTTGAATAAGGAGGAATCTCTGGATTCTAGGCCAGTTCCTATTAAATATGGAATATCACCTTCCTGATCTGTAACTTGTTGGGAAAGGGGAAAAGAATACTTATAACTAAAATAGATTAGGGTGATACACCAAGAATATTTCAAACCTTGTAGAAAAGATGAAACATCAATCCTAACTCATAAATGACGATCTCAACACTCTAAATCTCTGCTCAACATATAGGTTAACAAAACTTACTATCAGGGTTTTACCACGAATAGCTTGAATAGCCAACAAACATACATTTCTCATACAAGGTCTTGAAGCGATTGATTATCTTGAGAAGGAACATAAATCTACTCACTTCCTTCGGATAACAAATAATTTAACACTTGTTAGAAAAGATGAAACAAGATCCAATATCAAAACAACTTCACAATTATGAATCAAAATCTCTAGTTCATTCCCTCCAAAATCTAAAAAAAATGATTACAAAAATGGCCTTCAAAGCACCTAGGAACAATGAGTTCACTATATGCCCTCTCTCCAAAATCTGAAACCCCTAATTGATCATCTAAAATCAATTTTATAGCCTGCCTATGCCTCAAATCTGAAAATCTAAATTCCCATTTGGCCCTAAAATTATGCCAATAACTAAGCCTATGAAAACTTGAGTCTAAATGCCCTTAATACTGGCTTATAATAAGGAATTTTAATCCTTTTACAATTTTAAACCAATATTAATATTAACTAAATATTAGATAAAATCTAATATCAAATAACCTCTATTCTATTCCTAACCTAGATGAAAATCTCTATATACAAGGTGGAGAAAGTCGACATGATTGTTTCATCCACTTGCAATACAATGCAATAACCGAGGAGATGAATAAGTGAGGTGGCATATTGCGGTTTTCAAGACTCTGTAGGGATCATGCATGTGCATTGATGGCATTGAATACCACCTATCTCGCGGACTCCAAACTTTGTTATGCTCATTTGGTATCGAAAGTTGTGCTTATCTCATTCTTCCTGTAGAAGAATAGGGAAAAAGAAAAACCCTAACAGAAGGAGAGAAGCTTTAGCTATCTATAGATGAAGATTTTAAATCCCAATGTCTCTCCCAATCGACTGGTATTTGCTCATTCATATGCTCAATATGTATCCATCTTATTCGGCTTTTAGTTCTGACTGGTGTTTGCCTCTATTATAACTATGACTATGTTGTTGATTGAAGCTCGGTTTTCAATTGATGGCAAGCTCGGCTTATGACTGGCAGTGAACTCTTGTCTTAGCTGGAGTTCGACATCAATAGAAAAGAAACTCATAGCTACAAACTCTAGCTAGGCTCGACACTTAGAGATAAGTGATATGTTTCTCTCTTTATATCTTCATGAATCAAGTTGTTTATTTTAGATAACTCATCTCCTTTATTTGCGAAAGCTTAGGTCCCTTTTCTTTTGTTGTATCTCTCGAACACTTATGCTATTTTGAAAATGAGCCTTGAACTGGAACTCTTGGCTTTAATTCTTTGACAATGAAAAGAGCACTAAAACTTTTCTATACACCACGGTTTTTTACTACATAAGTTACAACTTTTATGAGTTTCTTTATTAATGTTACTAGTTGAAACTTATGTAGACACTAGTTTATGAGTCATGTTCAATGTGGGTTATGATATGTCGTGAATAGACTAAGAATGACATTTACTTTCTATTCATTACTTTCACTGTGACTATCTTTGGCTATCAACAGTTCATAAGCTACTTATATAGCTTCGACTTTGTTGAATCTAATCATGAGAAGCGTTCATTTTTTATTTATTCTGCAACAGTCACAACTTGTAACTATAGCTTTACCTAGGATGTATATGCATGACCGAAACTTGGTGATTGATTCTCAGCTTATGGGTCTAATGAAGTTGACTGTTACTCATTTCACTCCGTGTGCCAATTCTATGAATCATTGTTTGTAACTGAAGCTTGCTTTGCACATTTTTTTTAACAAAGAAAGAACTTGGCTTATTTTGAACATTCACATTTTTCTCGACCTTGCTCGAGCCCTTTGACTGATAGACATTTCATTTTCTCTATTGTAACATGAAGCTTTTTACTGTGGATAATAATAGGAAGTTATTATTTCACCATTCATTAATATAAACTCCCCATTGTGTCGACAGTGCACATGCTTAATTCGGTTTCCTCTTCATTTCATATGTGACAGTGACAACATAACATGAAACCCAAAAACTTTGACATGGAATTCTGAACATAAGCAAATAATTGCTCTTTTTTTATTAGCTTCATGAAAACACTTTGTATAAACAAACAGTTACTAGAAATTGATTTTGACAATCTTTCTACAGTTTGTACATAAACTATGATTGTAGCATATAGCATTTAAACTGTTTTATTTTGCTGACAAAAAATGAATCTATGTAATATCGACAATGAATTTGATGAACTGGTGAACCCATTCTTGAAACCAGAAAACAAAATCATACTATGAGCTCAGCAATGAGAGGTAGTTGCTCCAGGAAACCATGAAACACCTCTAATAACTTACTAAAGTTGCAAGGTTATGACTGAAAAATGTTAAAAGATATATTTAGTTTTACACAAAACTATAACATCTTTTAGTCATTACCTTCACAAACCTTAGAAGGTGATTAAAAACATGACTGAGAGATGCTCCAGAATAACATCATTTATTTTGCAACAGATAAGTACCTTTCTCCTTTTATGATATTCCTCTGTTAGCTGTACATATTTTGTTCCAGTTTATACATATTTATACTTTCTGTTCAACTTGTATCCTGTTGAATTTTATAACTTGAAATTTCAGCTTTTAGCAATATAGCTCTTGTAGCATTTTCAACTATATATAACTCTCATTGATGCTGAATCTGCACTTAGTATATGAGAAGTACGACAAGATGAAAATGTTTGTTCACTATTAATGAAGTTCGAGCACGGGCTTGTGACACTCAAAAACACCAGAATGTTTATTAATGAGGTTCGAACATGGGTTCGTGACACTCAAAAACACCAAACTGTAAACATTTTATAATTTTATGGCTCAATCTTGAAGCATTCTTTCTGTATTCAGCAACAATAATGTTATAGCTTAAAAATGTATCTTTGAAATAGCAAGGACATGTTATACCAATATTTTTGCAGCATCATTTGCAATTTGAACTTTGAATATTGGCAATCATTGGTAATTTATGTAGCACTTTTATCATGGAAATCCAGCTTGATCTGCATCATATATTTGATTATGACTGAATGTGAAAACCAGTCAACTGTTATCTGCAAAAATAATTTGTTAAGCTCTCAAATAACATCATTATGAAATGCATTATCTGAAAAAGGTTTCTCGGTCTGAAACATACTAAGTCCCTTTAATTTAGACACCTGGGTAATAAAAAGGACAACATGCACCACAATGATCATAAGTAGTAAAAGGTTTCATGTTAGAAACAAGTCCCTTTAACACTACCTTGCAGTGAGTGTTAGTGTATATTTCCTTATCACATTTAATTTTCCAGATTGATATGCAGTATTGAAAACTTGATTGCTATAGTATGTTATTTGTTTCTCATGTATTTCTTAGATCCAATAGGATCTAACCATATTTTCTCTCTCATGCAGATATGAAACCCTAAAGACCTAGATGTAGATGGAGACCCAGACTATGAAGACCTAAATGCAGAGACTTAGCAAACAACCAACTGACACAAACCAATACAAAGGCAATACATGGGACCCTTATTCCATACTTCAATCTTTCTTTCAATTCTGCAATGTACTCTACTTATTGATATGAAATATGAAACAAGAAAGGACATTTGTATATTACATTCAGTTTGAATGCACAATGTAATGATTATTTATGAATTTTGGAATCTTTGGAATAATAATCAATACTTAGAGTACAATGATGACATCTAGAATGAATGCAATAATGACATGTAAACTAACAAAACCTGCAAGGTAGTGTTAATTAGACAAACAAAATGCAACCTTTTCCTACTTATGCTTATTGTATTGTATGCTATATTTTTTAGTAACATTAAATATTCCTTTTGTAACAAAATTGGTCATGAAGAGCATCAATGCATGAAAAAACAAATTGAGGACCTCAGTTTTTTATTCAAAAAGAATAATATTGAGGTAATTGATTATGTCAAAGCATCTTCTTCAAATTTAGAAAGTACTAAGGATGAAGAAAAATTGGAAGGCAGGGTCTTATTTTCTCAAGACATTATAGATTCTGGTGCTACACACCAAGTGGACTCTCATTCAGATCGTAATTCCAGTCCTAATAATTCAGACGATTCAACAGATGACATTCATATTCAATCAGATTTTAAAGAAGAGCCACATGCTCTTCTTGGTGTGCAGTCTACATCAACAACTAGGGTGTTTTTTAGTGGTGAATATTTTCCTTTTTGCGAATTCTAAGAATTATCGTTGCTGAAATTGGTGAATCGTGCCCGATACACGGTGGCCCAAATCACCCAATTTTAACATGGTAACAGGTCAATATTCTTTTGAATCACCATTAAGATTTTGTTGTTTGACATAGTTGATCGGTATACTCACCTTCAACCAACTCGGTGTGGTTCTTGTACCGACCTCTTAATTCACCAACAGTTATTAATTATGAATTGAATTAGTCGGCCCATTTTGCCCCCCAAAAATTATATTGATTGGTGGATGACCATTATATTTTTTGGGATTGTTATATTGACCAGGATGTATTTCGCCAACTATTTGTTAATTCCTACAATGTGCATTGAACAGGTCGGCACATTTTTTGCCACACTTAAATCATGATGTTAATGTATTTTGAAAAACCTACAAATTCGCAAAAAAATGGAAATTGGAATCATGGATTGAGATAAATTCAAACCAGTTAATTAAAAGTTTGAAAACTTAAACACAATTTCAGATTTGTTACATTCTTTTCGTGTCCCATTACAAAATTTTGGAGGGCCAGATTTAGAAATTACAATCTTGCAATAGTAAACAGAGGATTCAACATTTTAGAGAAAGCATCAAGGACCAAGGCAACCAATTATTTTTTAACACTTCACAATATTGCTATTAATTTTAATTCCTAGAATCCTAGTGACTAGTGAGAGGTCAAGATGTCATACAATGGTGACTATCCTGAGTATCCTCAGGTTGGTGAAGGGATTGACATGTTAGGGGAGGTTGAGACTTAGACTTCTCACTATGGTGATAGCACTGAAGGGATTTATATGTTATACATGGGAATGACTGATACTCCTCAAGCAAGTGAAGGGATTGCAAATGAAAGGCCAAGGCAAGAAGTTGACAAGGCTAAGACTCCTCAAGGAATTGAAGGGATTGGAAGGGTAGACAAGGGTAAGACTCATCAGGACAATGAAGGGATTGGAATGGTAGACAAGGGTAAGACTCCTTAGGGAAGTGAAGGGTTTGGGAGGCCATCAAAACGCCCAAAACTTAGAGATACTACCATAAAGGCTTTCTTTGGAATTGACAACGTTTCTTCTCCATCAACTTTTGCAATTTCAAGTGCAAAAGCCATTCACAGTAGCTCACCAATACCACCACCACAAGTTGGGGTTGTCATTGAGTTAAATCAAAATGCATCAAATGAGGATAACAATGGTGGCACACCAGAAGATGTTATAAACGATACACATAACCAATTGGATGAAAATGCTAGCAATGAAGATAATATTGATGTTGGTAGGAAGAAAAGAAAAAGAAAAATAAAAATGGGTCGGGAGTGGGAAATGACAAGAAATTTTAAGGTTGATTTGGTAGAAAAGTATTGGTTCATTGAACTAGTCCAAAATAATGATGAGCAACCAACAAAATGCAGGTGTAAGATTTGTACCTAGAAAACTAAAACAAAGAAGACGTTGCAGCTAAAGCTTGACACTATAGAAAAATATATTAGTAAGGTTTATGAAAAACTAACCATAGATGAAAAATAAATATTAGTAGTAAGATGGGAAATCAAAGGAAGAATGTCTTCATGTTAAGTATGCCATAGAATATGAAGAGCATAACAAGAGAATGCCAGTAATTGCTAGTAGTGGAAATCCAATTAAGGTTGGGTTTAAACATGCAGCCAATGAAGCAAACTTGACAAAGACCATTCAGATGAGTGTTATTTTTCATATTCTGTCCATAGGGCATCCTACGAGATACTTCTCAGAATATGGTAATTTATTATCTTTTTTGAGAGTTCCTCACTATCCTATGTCACACTGGTCAACAAATGCTGGATGGGAAATGAAAAGTTGTCTTTCTAAGGTGGAAAAGCAAAATTTACAAGAGAAAGTAAAACAATCCATATTCATTTCATTAACCATAGATGAAGTTATTGTAGTAGATAACATTGCTTGGGTCTGTATGCATGTGTATACAGTAAAAGAACATGTCTACCAAGCTCATCTACTCCATGTTCATAAAATGAGGGGTAATTAAACAACACAAAACTTATATTTTGAAGTCAAGAAATCTTTGAATGGAGTTGCTCGTATGGATGATTTGACAGTTGGCAAGAAGTTAGTGTGTTGGAGCAGATGGAGCTATAGTAATGTAAGGCCAAAGGAATGGTCTTTGTGCAAGATTAAAAACTAGTATTACACCTTACATGCTTGGCATACATTTCATGGCCCATCGAATGAATTTAGCATATCAAATTGTAAGCGATTTTTCTATAGTGTCAAAAGTTGAAGATCTAGTCTGCAAACTATACTCTTACTTCTGCAGAAGTCCTAAACGTTTTGCATAATTTAAGATTTTTTAGAGGGAATAACACTTGAAAACAAGATTCTCAAGGATGTTGAGACCAAATGGATCTCTTTGCATGGACCAGTAGAATGAGTTCTAACATAATATCAATCCTTGATCGGACTAATATATGAGCAACACCTCACAATAAACAAAGCTCTTGATCTGTTACATAAGTTAAGTGATATAGAGACTTTGTTAACTTTAGCCAATCTTTTCCCCATGTTGGATTTAATGAAAAAACTTGTTAAGCAAGCCCAAGACAAAACTATGTATATCCATGAGTATAACAGTTTACGTAGAATGACATGCATTGCCCTAGATGCTCTGTATTTAGATATGACAACACTTCAAAGCCTAATTTTTTTTTCAGGTGACACATAATTATAGATTTAGATCATGGTAATATTTTTTATAATTTAATGCAAAAAATGATTTACGTATGTTTGCGAAAGGATATGAAATACCAATGCACTAATCTAAGATGAGAAAGTGAGGCAAACTAATTCCATTTAAAAAGGCATATTTTGGCAGGATTGTTAAATCTATTAGTGATCATTTGAATTCAAATTCCTACCAACTTTCAAATGAGATTCGTGAAATATTCCCTCAAGAAGAAATTCTTGAAGCCATGGGTTGTGTGTTTTCTCATTTTTGGAAAAACGTCGAAGATAAACAAACTGATGCACACATCTTTCATAAAAAAATTGATGAATTGATTAGAGAATTTTCAAAACATGCAAATTGTAATGAAAAACCAATCGAAGGAATTTTAGATTTAGTTAATCTTAAAAAACAATGTAGACAATTTGCATCATGTATGAAATTGCAGTTGAAAAACTTGGAGAATCCATTTGAGCCTAGTGTAATAACCAGGCTTGGGAAAAGGATAGAGAAGAGTGAAGTATTGCATGATTCAATGTTAGAATATTTCAAACTTTTTCATTTATGTCAAATAATAATATTGGGGTCGGTGGAAGATGAAAAAATTTTCAATGCATTGGGGTTTTTGAAATCGAAGATTAGAAATAAACTAGAGAAAAATTTGGAAACTTGCTTGAGGTTGTTTGTAACTCAGTACAATGTTAGAGATTTTCCTTATGATAGGGCATTGGCAACTTGTATTTCCATGTGTGAAAGACTAGGGATTTGCAATACTTCAAAACCTGGTGGTGCTACTGCTAGTTTTGAGACAAATGATGGATCTTGGTCCCAGACTCAGAATGAAGATGAATAATTTTTTGATTTTGAATACCCGACTCAGAATGAAGAGGAACATGTTACTACTAGTAATTTTAGGAGCTAGATTCCATGTGCGATGTAGAAGCATCAGACTTCTCACTGAGTTAGTGAAGTGATTTAGCATTTAGTTAATAGGTATTTATACAGATACTTCATATATTGCACTTCTTGAATCTTGACTCATTAAATTTATAATTTACAAAACTATTGTTCATGATTTTTGTAATTGAAGTATAATGTATTCCTAATTTCCTATAAATTTGAAGTATAATGTATTCCTAATTTCCTAGAAATTGTCATACTCATTCATAATGAAGACATATTTCTTATTGTATTATCAGTAGTCACTACCCAAGTACATGACTATCCATTACAATATAATAATATCAGTCTATATCCCAGAAAAAAAAACTCCCTTGTATCGGTTGTGGTATCCCATCTTATATAAAATCGACAGGATGCAAACAAGCTTCCAACTGACACATCTATTCCCTATAACTAACTAAATGCAACTGACAACTTTAAGATTACAATAAGATTTTAAAAACTAAAACATAAAGAAAACTAATCTAGCACAATTGTTTCCTAGTCAACGTCCTTTTCTGGCAATTCCTCAGGCTTCTTCTAATACTTAGTTATCCATCCCACCATTTGAACATGTGTGGGCCATTTGAAATGTGACATATCATAAACAAGAAATATTAGATCGTGCATTTATTCTCAATGACCACATGGGATTCAACCTGAAATCTGGAGAACTTGACTTCCAAAGAAATAATTTTGTCGAGAATATCATTAAATCTTTCAATTGTAAAATTATCTTCTCTTTTCAATTGATCAACCACTTTTATAGGTTATTGCTCAAATTCAATCTTCCATTCTTGAACATCCTTTACCTTGCCATTTTTATCAATAATATATGGGATTGAGTAGTGATTATTTGAAACAAAAGAAGCCATCCTTTGAATCACCTTGTCTTCTTCCTGTTCAATATAACTTAGATTATTTGATACAACTTCAATCATTTGTATAGTCGATTTGATTTCTGAAGGAGAATCTGGATCCCTCCTTGTAACTTCATAAACTTGACTGAGTATAAAATGAGAAGGCCTCCATTTTCTCATTATCTCCTGTAGCTTAGGCTTATTTTATTTGAAATAGATCTCCATGTATACCAAGCTATTGTAGCTTGCATGGACTTCATCACATTGTTTCAACACACATTTTACTCTGAAAGACAGTATATCCTTTAAATTTCTAGATTTCAAAATCCTTAGAAATATCTTCTTGTTTATCAAGATCCTATTGTGAACTTTATGGAACATGTGAAACACCTCATGGAACTAATATTGTTATGCTAGGCCCTGGGGTTTTACACTGCATCAATTCCTTCTCCATCTTTTCCACCTTCAAATATAATTTATTAATTACCTTGTTCGTCTCTACTTCTTTAAGTTGAGATTCTTCCAACTTTTCCTGCATATGTTTAACTTGAACTCTATTAAACCCCTGTGCATTAATTCCGAGGCTGAGGCTAATGGATTGTTACTATAAATAGTTTGAACAAAAACCATACCTTCTGAACCTTTTTCTATATTGATCAACTTGGGCTTTCTATCACCCTTAACAATGACCCATGTGGCTAGAGTCTCTATTTTTGGATCAAAGCCAAATCCTTCAATCTTCTCCAAAGTATCAAAATCTGCCACAAATGTGGGATCATCCTGCTTTTTGACTTGATCCAACAAGAATAATTATTTCAGTGTAAACTCTAACACAATCAACATATTACTTTTCATCACTATATGCCTTGCTTCTTCAATAGTGCAAGTGATATCATCAAGATTAAGCTCATCAATCATTTATTTGATTATGGTTTCATGTTGAGACTCTTCAACACCCATAAGCCTTAATTTCTTATTTTTCTCAAAATCTTTCATCTTGTATTGTATCTAAAAATCCTTAAATTCCTATATTTTTGTAAAGTCGTCCTTCTGAAGGAACCTAAGAGAAATAACTTCTCTTTCATCATTTGTGTCAATGGGAACATGATCTTTAAGAGTTTTCACTTGGTATCCATGAACTTCATCTTGGAACATAGGGGGTGGAGATGTTGGTCTTTCTTTCTTCTCCTCTCTTAATCCCCTTAGGATATGTGCCACTTCCCCTGAATCACATTCATCAACCGAATCATTGTAAGAAACGATTGAGATGGCATTTTTTTCTTGCTGCACTAGAGGTGGAGAGTCTATATATGAATCATGCAAAATCAATTTTCTCATTTTCTTAGGAGGAGCAAGTTCCTTCTCAACCTCCTTAGGCTTTACCTTTTGTTGACTCTGGCTAAACGAATTCTTAAAATTATCAATGCATTTCTCAATTCTCAACACTTCAAACTTTTCCTCATCATAAAATCTAGGTTTTCCCATTTTTAATCTTTCCTCTTTGATCTTCAAAAGTTTTCCCCACTTGTTAACCTTCCGAATAATGGCTGAGGTTTCATCACAATTTCTTATCACATCTTCATCAATATTCAATTCATGTTTGAACTTGGCAATCATGGATTGGATATGTCCCTCTGGGTCATAATCCTTGCTCTTCTCACTTTCCAATCTATAATGATTTTTTATATATATTCTTTTAATTTAGTTAACATATTGGAACCAATGGTGAATCCATTAAATTTTACAGAATGAGGCATATATGTGCCTTTCTTCCTTGGAGCTATAATCTCCTTCTCCAACCACAACATCTGCCACATGAATTCCAAAAACCCAATCCTTTCTAATACATGTATGGGCAATTTATGAGGTTGTTATCTGCACCCATATATTTTGATAACTATATACTTTGGTTTACGAATCCAATTCCCTTAGTTATGAGGATAATTCCTTTCAAGCAAATACTCCTTGGGCCTAATCAATGCTTTGATTTTTTTTATGATGACCTACCAACCTAAAAATCCATAACACATATATATCTTAAAATTTGTTGAAATCACAATCTTTTCTATTCTTATCCCATGCTCGATACCATAGTTGCACTCGCAATTTTTTTCTTTGCCCATCACTTGTAGTCAATTTCAAAGATTCTCTATACTCTAAAATGTTTTGGTACAAAATTAAATGTAATAACAGAGAATAATTTTTAAATTATCTAGTTGTTTTCCATTTTATCAACTACTGATGCAACAACCTCTCTATCTTGGTAGCAAAATCTAATTCTAAACAAAAATTAGGGTTTTGAATTCTCATTGACATGTACATGAAGTCCAAAGGCATTCTCTCTACATAATTGTGCCCATGTATAGTATGTATTCTGAAAGAAATGAATAAAACTATTTGTCAAATGTGGGTGTTTACTATCCACTACTATCATTCGATTGTCGAGACCTCTCTTCATGAAATATGAGACCTCTATATAATTGGACCTCTTCACTATTCTCTCATATTTAGTGATAGCTTGATCTCTATCAATTTTGGTAAGGGCTTTCTTTCTTAGGTCAAAAAATTCTTCTATACATGCCCTAGTAATATTTACCAAAGGTGAGCCATTTTTTCTCCTTATCATTCTAGTCTCTAACCTGTAGCACTCGGCTAGAACATTTATCAACTCTACATCTGTATACACATTTGGCACTATGACCTTTGCCAAGTCCAACCTCCAAGGATTGCACCTTGGTTCCTTTTCATCTCGGTTTACATAGAAAAACCATAATAAGGACCTAAAACCATAATAAGGACCTACTAGAGACTGGAATGGTAGAATCTCTACATTCCCTCCATTCATTTGAAAATACATTCTTTGCACCTATTTTTGCCGACCTTGGCAATAAGCTAAGCAATGTGCTTTGTGGGGGTTTCTCTTTAGGTGCTTTTGCTTTCTTGTAAACTTCCTTCTTGATATCTAATTCCTTCTTAGTCATTTTCTAAAAATGCAATAAGTTACAAGCTCAGTGGAAAATTTTACTTACTGGTTTGAACTGTGCAAGCTTGTGTCTTCTCAACTAGCTCCGTTCGCTCCACTAGCTCAGCTCGATCTTCAATGTTTATGACAATCTGAGCCAGATTAGTTAATATTTTATAATTAGACAATCTTAATGCCCATTAATTTCCATACTCCTCATGAGACATTTTGTATGTGTGAAACATCTGTTAGCACGCTCAACCATTAATTCGACCACCCTTCATTAAATGTTTCAGTTTTCTCCACTTTGCAACTCACTAATATGTCCTCTGTGAAATAGCAAAAAATTATTGTTTCACTGTCCTCCTTAATGTTGTTTGTGAAATAGCAAAAATCCACCATTTCACAACGTTCACTTTCTATCTTTGTGCCAATGTGAAAAATTGTCATTTCACAACTGCCAATTCCATGACTTGCGAAGTAGTGAAAATGGTTCTTTTTGCTTTTTTCCAAGGTGATTTCACATTTTAATCTTTTCAATATGTCTTTACTCCTAATTTCTGAATAACCTTTACATTTCAAGAAGCAAAATTTCAAAAATAATTGGATTTCCTTGATTCTTTATGTTTAGAATATTTATATGAATGATGACTTCCTTATGTAGAATGATTTACAAATGAGATATATGGCAGTTCTTCCACTAGGGCTGTTTACTCCTTTATTATGTATTATGTGTATACTTTTTTGTATGACATATGTGTAATCCTATACCCCCATGAGTATTCATCGCTTGCATGTTTGGGCTATGTGACTATCTCCATGTGCATGATGGGTGGACTTATGAATTCTACATGGTCAAGTGGTTTCTTGGAACTAATTTAAAGAATTTGAGATCTTGGCCTCATAAAATAGCCTCACTATATAATCCTTGCGAAATAGCAAAAAATTGCCATTTCGCAACCTTCACTTTTTGTCTTCACGCCAATGCGAAAAATTATCATTTTGCAACTGCCAATTCCATGAACCGTGAAGTAGCGAAAATGGTTCTTTTTGTTTGTTTCCAAGGTGATTTCACATTTTAATCTTTTCAATATGCCTCTACTCCTGATTTGTGAATAACCTTTACATTTCAAGATGCCAAATAATAAATTTCAAAAATAATTGTTTTTGCCTTTCCATGGTCAAGTTTTGGTTGTAGTCTTGTGTTTTGAAGATAGTATCATTGTCTAAGTCTTTTGATGTTTTTGACTCATTATTCACCCACAAATTAATGTTATACTATAACCTTTTTTTAATTCGCCATTATATATTTTTGTAGTTTTGGAAAAAAGCACAATTCACCCACATTTTTCACATAGTTTCAGGGAGCATGAATGATTCACCAATTGAGATTATTATTTTTTCTTTGTAAACTAAAAATTTTCGCGAATAAAATTAATATTTTCCTTGGTAGTTTTACAAATTTCGCCAAATTTTTACACCTTTTTTGAAGAGGGTTTTTCTTAAAGATTACTCTGGCAGCAACATCATTTTTGGAGGAGGCCTTATAGACTTTTTCACTTCATATCTCTTTTGGAGGATATTTTTTTCCTACTGGGTTTTCTATCTTTCTCCACTTTATGAGAAATTGCATTGTACATGGGTACTTAACATGGCTAGTAGTCGGGACTCATTTTTTTGTATCTTGTCCTACTAAGTTATGTTTAAGGGGGAAAAGGCAGGGGAGAGGGGGTGTTAGTGTAATTATTTAATTTACAGTTAGGATTTTAATCCTAATTAGTCATCCATTCATGTTTGACACTTGTCTACACAAGTCTTCATGCTTCAAGAGTCTACTAGAGATGTGTCAATTTCATTTCAACACTCATCCTAGTTTCTTGTGTAGTTTTTCCACCACTCCAGTTCATCTCTTCTTTCGTGGTTGGACTCAGTTGCATTCTATGTCTATATTTACTCGATCTATATTGAATCTATGGTCGACTTTACTCATTGCATTTCCATGCTTCCTTTTTATCTCTCAGATCTTGGTCAAATCTAATAATTTTAAGTTTGCACAATTCAACTTTATAAATTAAAGTTAAAGTTCTAATTTGTAAATAAAGTGCATTTAAGTTGCATGATTTTATTTTAATTAATAAAAATATACAACTAAAAAATAAACATCACTTAACTCAATTTTCAACTCTACTAAAGTTTGCATAACTGAACTCTTAATTTGAGTTCAATTTTGTTATTATCAAAACTTTATGCATTCAAAAGCGTATAATTTAATTTTTAATTTATTTTTAAATAACTAAGCTAAGTATGATTTTCAAACTGTATCGTCTTAAAATGGAAGCACTTCCATGTTAAGAGCATTTAGCCCTTCGAGTAAGTAGTCTGGGACCATGTCAAGCACCTTGATCGGGTTTTTTCTCGGATCTGGCTTTCTCCCCCCGTTCTACTTCTCTCTGTCCCTATTTTTAGTATATTTCTGTATTTCCTAGCATTCTGGATTGAGGTCTTGGGTTTTTTGACCTCAAGATCAAAGATGACCTTGAGGGTCAATGACAACCTAGACCCTGACCTAGGTCAGGGATGACCTCAACCTTGACCTAGGGTGGGTTCTACCTCATCTTTGACCCAGGGTTCAAATTTTAGGTTCCCATGATTTCTAGATGTTGGGTTTCAGAAATATTTGTTTTCCTACTTCCGGGTCGGCCATTTCGGGTTTCAGAATGGTAAATCCTTAAATTGCATTTAATATGGGTCCATTTCTAGGGGTTAAGGTTAATTAGGATTTAATTCCCCAATGTCGGCCTTCTCTAGAGGATTGTACCCTAGATCACTATAAAAGGAAGCCTTCCTATCTCATTTTCACATCCACTTTTCATGATAAAGACACCAATCAATTTCATGATCAAGAGCTCTCAAGGAGATATTCATAAGCCATCAAGTTCTCTCTCAAACAAGATCAAGAAATCATTTCATCAAGCATTTTCAAGGAAGCATTCAAGCCCTCTTTTCCATTCAAGTTCTCCTTTGAAGATCAAGGATTCAAGCATTCAAGCCTTTCAAGGGATTTGGTTCAAGCATTCAAGATTAATCATTCAAAACCCTAGATCTAGCCATCATGATGGTGTGATCTTTCTTCAAGATCCTTTGTTCATCTTCAATATTCATTCATTCTTCTATCAAGGTGGATTCCAAGAATATAATCATGGAGGTTTTGGATTTACATTCATGGTTTTGATTTACATTTGCTATTGTTCAAGCTCTCATATCAACATACTTGTTTACATTTCAAATAAAATTGCATATCTATTGAATTTCATAGCTTCATTGATAGATCTACTTCTACTACTTGCCAGCATTCTCCATTTCAATTTCAATATAAAGGTTGATTCCAAACCGGGGTTTGACCAAGGCAAACCCCCCAAACAAATAACAAAAACTCTCTTTTTCTTGCAAGTACAGGTGTGGAACTACGGATCTGAGCTTGGATTTGGATACCCTTTTCGGTGAACTTCTGAGATTTACGAACAAAATCAAAGTCGACCTTCAAAATCCCAAAGTAGTCTTTGACCTGTTATCGGGGTCAAAGACTACCTGCTGTCAGAAAGATAAAAGTTTTCTGGGTTTTCTTTGCCTTGGCATTTCCAACCTAAAACAGGTTGCAGAATTGCCTAAAACTGCACATAGACACCAGAAATCAGCATTTTCCTGATTTTCCCTATTTTGAGGTTAGTATTTGCCTTTCAATTATTTCAGATTTCAAACACACATTTCTTTATAGGGAAATATAAGGTTTTCTCCTTCATTCATATTCTCCATAGATTGATTCAATTGTGCATTAACCTTTTGGTTGATCAATTTGGATCTCTCATTTGGGAATTTGGATTTAGAAGTAGATCTCATATTTCCCCTATTCAATAAGGTGATACAATTTCACCCTATTCACAAACATGCAACTAGGAATTGAAAATCAAAGTTAAAGTAATTCATTACTCAATTGTGCATAAAATATGAATTTTGATTTAATATTAATTAAATATTTAATTAATATATTTAGATTTTAATAATTAAATCATTTAATAAATATAGACATTTAATCTTTAATAACTAAATAACCCTATATTAATATTTTGGCATTTAAAACGTATAATATAGGTAATTAATTAATAATCTATTAAATAATTTACCATACACTAATTTTTGCATTTAAAGTGGTATAATTATTTAACCTTTAATAATTAACCTTAATTAAACCATTTATCCACAACATGACAGAAAGAAACACAGACCTAAAGAATGCATGCATGCTAAAAAAATTAACTAAATCAAAGTGCAACAAGCATATTCGATAGGGTTCACGAATTCCCGTCACCTTGAAAAATTTGAATAGGGTAGTCAATCAGATACTTGTCCATTCATAGGAAAGATATAGGTTTAGGATAAGGTTTTGGTCTGAATGTTATCTCCCCTCTTTTACCATTGAGACATATGTAAGGACACGCTCACTCCTACCAATTCAGAGAAGATGATGCCCGATACCTAGAAACCTGTCATCACAAAGCCAAACATGTGCATACATGTATATATACATAACAAACAATGATATGGATTGTTACATTGTGTGGATCTCACAAGCAAGTAACTATGACTCCACCCCTCACCATATCAAACACATCAAACAAAAATATAAAACATACACACCATCCATATAATTGTAGATATAGGAGTTAGTAGGTTAGTAAAAACATAAAGGTACATCTAACTAACAATATGTCATACATCAAACAATCAAAGTGCTAATGTTCTATATCATTGAATCCATCTAAAGATCTAACACAACTAATAAAAGGGTTTGATAGTATTCGACATTACAAAAAAATTTGAGCAAATGGGTGGGTATTACAGATGAGATGACTTATGGATCAAAATACAACTTGAAGATAAGTGGAGGTAATGTGTCAAACAATTTAAATGAGTTTAACACATTGATCAACCAATTAATTTTTGAGAATAAAATTAGACAATGAAATCAAGATCATTTGGGGAGTTGAAGCGACAACAATCAACATCTCAATGTGTGACAAGAAGGGAAGCATATTAAAATTTGAAGATGCTAGAACTCTCCTTAGTAAGTATATGAGGAGGAAGAATCAAGGAACTTCCTTGAGAGATGCCTTGGTTTTTGGCAATAGAGGGAGATCCCAAGAAAGAGTTAGGAACAATAATAGAAAAATATCCAAATCCAATGAAAGATCTAAAGCTTGAGGGAAAAATAAACGTTGTCAATTTTGTGGCAAATAAGGCCGCATAAAGAAAAATTGCTAGTCATTCAAGAAGCAAAATCAATCAAAGGAAAATGAGGTAAATACTATATATGAAGATGATGGAGGTGCATTAGTTTTGTCTACAAATGAAACAACTGATACACAAGTGTTGGATTCTAGTTTTTCTTTTCATGCCACTTTATGTTGGGAAGTTTTTAAAAATATCAAGAAGACAAAATTGGTAAGCTTTAGCTTGGTAACAATGAACCATGTGACATTGTCGATAAAGAAGATGTGAAGTAGAAATTATAAAAATGGAAATAAGCGGTTGTTGTGGGATGTGAGACATATTCCTCAACTCAAGAGGATGCAACATCACTTTTGAATCAAAGGCTTGGAAGGTGACAAAAAAAGCTTTAGTAATTGCAAGAGGTAGATAATTGGGCACTTTGTATGTACTAAAGAGTCACACTGAAGTGGGTTCCATAATCATGGTTATGGACAAAAGGACAAAGCTTTGACATAAGAGTCTTGGACATATGAGTAAGAAGGTTTTTGAGATTTTACTCAAAAGTGATTAGCTTCTCAGTTCAAAGTTCATTAATGTAGATTTATGTGAGCATTGTATTTATGAAAATGAAGTGATCAACTTCTCTACTACTAGACATGACAAGTAGCAGGAACAATGGAGCTTGTGCACTTGATTTTCTTTGGTCTCATATAGGTAACCTCTATTAGTGGGTCAAATTATTTTGTTACTTTCCTTGACAATTGCAGTCAAAAGGTTTGGGTTTATATGTTAAAATTTAAGTTTGAAGTATTTGACAAATTCAAAATTATCAAAGCAATCATTGAAAACCAAACTGACAACAAAATCAAAGTGTTCGAAAAATGATGATGGTGCAAAGTTTTGTTCCTTGGAGCTTGATAACTTTTCCGCAAATAATGATATACAAAAGATCACAATTTGCCCCTTTCATCCCTCAAGAAAATGGTGCGACTGAGAGATCAAAACAAACAATCTTGGAGAAAGGTCGCGATATGCTCTCTAATGTAAGATTAGGAAAAGAGTTTTTGGTAGAGGCCATCAATTCAATACTGTACCTGATTAACTAGGGTCCATCTTCTTAATTGGACTTTAAGATTTTATAGTATTAGTGGTTGGGGAGAGGAATTTCTTACAACCATGTGCATGTTTTTAGTTGTGAGGCATTTGTTCAAGTCCAAATGATGCATTTTTGTTGGATATGGAGAAGAGAAATATGGCTAATGGTTGTGGGATCATGCTAAATAGATAATTAGAAGCTAGGATGCAATATTTAATGTAAAATAATGCCTAGCCTGCAAGAATAGGGAAGACAAATAAAACAATGCATCATTAGTTGATATTATAAATGATAATGATTATTAAAAAGAACAACAATATGATTTATAGTTGTTGGGGACTTTGAATTCCATTTCAATGTTGCCACAAAACTTAACACAATGCTCCGTGCAACTTATTCATCCTTTATGCATGGAATATTTAAAGTGTAATGCGAAGTGGGAATTTTGCATCCCATATAGTCTCCTTCACAACACACCCTTAACACTACCTCATGCTTTGCACCTCACTTGCAACGAGTTGTGGGTGATGTTGACCCACACAACCCTCACCAACTCTAACTTTGTAAAAAAATACCAAGGAGTTTCTAATTTAGAACTAGAACCTTCAAATAACTCAAGTCTACCATTTTGTTTGTTTGTGGGATTTCAAGGGCTAATCCTATCAATGATGTAAGGACAGGGGTCAAATGAAAAAAAAATGGATAGATGATGGATCAAAATTAATTTTGATGGTGCGTCTAGAGAGAAGCCAAGACCCTTAGGTACCAGATGCATGGCATGAGACATGGAAGATAATATCTTAGGGTTGGCTACGAGAAAATTTGAGTCCACACCTAATAACGATGCAAAAGCGAGGGCAACCTTATTGGCAGTGGAACTTGCTCAATGAATTGATGTTGAGAAGCAACACCTGGAAGCAGATTTTGACATCATTATTAATGCTATTTTGGAGGGCAAAGTTCATGCATATAAGATTGAGAAACTTGTAGACATCATTCACAAGAAGTTGGATTTGTTCAAAAATTTCAAAATTACACATATCCTTTGGGAGGGAAATCACATAACAGATACACTTTCTAAATGGGTAGTCTATTTCCTTAAGGTAGGGGGATATTTCAAAGATCTAAGGGGGTTAAATTTATTGAAGTAACCAATTGTCTACCACTAGGTTTTAATATCTTTTTAAAAAACTAAAAATTTCAATTTCAATTGTGATACCCAGTCACCGATTTGGACTTGCCATTTTAATGACATATGAGACATGTATGGGTGAGTAGTAATTATGTTTTGAAAAGGGCCAATTCTCAGCTGATGAAGTAGTAATTTAGATGTAATTGACATGATGTTAGCATTGTTCTAGGTTAACGTGGAAGCTTGTAGAACACCTTAGTACTCATACATTGGTGTTTTTAATGTAATTTGATGGGAGGCATGCATGAAAGCTTGTGAAGGAATTTATAATTTACAACAAACCAAAGTGAGATTTATTGTTCATTTGTCACTCTATGTTATTAGGTTGTAGAGGTTCAAAGTGTAACTGAAGTGGTCAATGCAACAGCAATGCTTTCTAGGGGAAGTATCCAGGAAAAGGATGTTAAGTGTCCTCACGCTAGATAGCCCATGACTTATGGCTAATTATTGATTTTCTTTTTGGAGAAGAATTCATGAATTTTGATCTTAGATATAGGGAAAATATTGATATCACTACCACCTTGTTGGTGTGGGCTTCAGAATTTGGCACCAAGGAAGAGATGGTTTGGGTGATGAAGGTTGGAGTGGTGTGGTGTGGTGTGACGATGGAACAAGGCTAGGCAAGGGATTTCAAGTAGATGAAGGCAACTAGCAAAGAGTGGTCGAGAATCTGCAACAACTCCAACCTTTCCTGATTTGGAGTGCCACAACCAACAAAACAAAGAGACATAGTGAAACAATGGTGGGTTGGGAGCTTTTGAAGGATCATCTGCACTCTAAGGAAATGGAGAAAAAGAAAATGGTGTTGGAGGACATCTTCATCCTAGAGGACTATTGGTTCAATGGCCCTATGGGAAAAACAAGGGGTAGGTTTTTATTATAATGTTTAATATGTAACACTCTATAAAGACCATTTTGGCTATGGTGTATGAGCTCATAGTGGGGGTTTGTGGGGGGTTTGTTTTGTCCCTTTTTATTGGAGGTAGAAGTAGTGTTTATTACATAGGTGTTCATGTTTTGGTTTTTTTTAGTTTCTATAAGAATAATATGTATGAATTGTAATTTAGCTAGGTGGTAGACATGCTTTAAAAGATTTTATTAGGGCTATGCCCTCCTTTTGTAATGTGACACTATATTATTATTAATATCTAATAAAAATTATATTTAATTGATCAGGAAAAAAATTCAAGTCTTTCATTCACCACATTACATTAAGCATCACAAATATTTTTTGATAATATGGGGACGCAAGGTACCTTAACACATGTGCTTAGTCAATATCTATAGCCTAGAAATAATGAAGAGTAAGGAAATTTAGAGGGAATCTTGCAAGAGTCATTTCCTCAATTGATGAGTTCAATAAGGGAGCATCAATCTCATTCTAAATTTTATGATTTTGTCCATCATCTATTAATCTTTGATGAAGCAGAGCTGACAACATTCAAAGATGCTTGTAATAATAAGAGTGGTGAGAAATGGATGGATTCCATGAGGAAAGAAATGGATTCATTGATGGAAAATCACACATGGAAGTTAGTTGATCTTGCACACAATGAGAGAGAATTAAAAAATAAGTGGGTGTACATATTAAAAGGAGGAAATAAGTGATACTAGGCTAGATTGGTGGTGAAAGGGTATGGCCAACAAATGGGTGTTGATTTCAATGAAAATTTATCACATGTTGTGAAGATGATTACCATTCGAGTAGTATTGGGATTAACAATCATTTATGATCTTGAATTAGAACAACTTTATGTAAGACCATCTTCTTACATGGTGATCTAGAAGAAGAGTTGTACATGCACCAACTGGAAGGTTTCAAGAAAGGACAAGAGAATCTAATTTGTAGACTGAAATGAAGTTTGTATGGGCTCAAACAAACTTTTCAACAATGGTACCTAAAGTTTGACTCCTTCATGGTTGAACAAACACTTCACAAAGTGTGAATTTGATCTGTGTTAATTACAAAGTTTTGTACGATGACAAGTTTGTATTATTTTTATTATACATTAATGACATGCTAATGATCGACATTAGTAATGAATGTTGTTAATAATTTGAAAAAAAAATTGACTAAGTTTAATGATAATAAAACTAAAATAGAAAAATAAATTAAAAAGATAAATAATAAAATACAAATTACAAGATATGGCATATGCCCTTTCTGAAATAATTTTTTATAATAAATAATAATAACACAACTAAAATATATACAAATAAATGATAATAGTGTATGCAAATTAGATGTCTAATAACTAGAGATGATAAATTAACTATTGAAAGCCAACAAATCAATCTAATGCAACACAATGAAGAATACAAAGTAACTATAAAATGATGAAACTAAATCAATTACCTTCACCTACCATGCAGCTTGTCTCCATTGTCCTCCTAGCCTTGATTTCTTGAAGAAGTTGAGCTCTCAGATTTCCCAATGAAGCCTTCTCCCAAGATGCTACCAAAGTGTGGAGATTTTATGAAATGAGTGCACAATAGCTTATGAAATCTAATGGATGGAATGCAAAATGAAATGATGATAATATGGATTGATTGCTCTTAGAATGCTTGGATGCTTGGATGCTTGATTGCTTGAATGCTTGAATGCCTATTACAAAAATACCTATTAGCTCACAAAGGGGAAATGAGGCTCCTTTTATAGATTTTTGGAGGATCTAGGCCTAGGTGGCACAATCTTACGGTTGAGAATGAAAGGTGGAAGATCCTAGGGCTAGAATTGACTTGGTTGAAGGAGTTGAGAGAAAGGGGGATGTAGTTGGAATGTGCGAGAAAGAATAGGGATGATGTTCCTCTCACATTGACATGGAGGAGAAGAAGGTGGAAGGGAAAGACACATGTCAAGTGTCTCACAAAGACCAAAGAGAGAAAGAAGGAGAGACCTTTTCCTCATGAGGACTCTTTGCACAAGTGTCCTATGAGTCACCTTTGACCCTTAGAGGTGGCTTGAGAGGCCCCTTAGGAATAGGGAATGTTTCTTGACTTGGTTGTTGAGAGGACATGTGGTCATGAGACTAAGTCCTATGAGGCCACATAGCCCTTAAGAATAGGACATGTGTGGGTGAGGATAATTACTAATAAATAATTATTAATAATTATTTATTTTAGCCAAAGTGATGTGTCAAGTGACTAGGTAGGTGAGGTGGACTAGGGAACTTAGTCATATTTAGGTGATTGTGTATTTAATTAAATCACTTAACTAAGACTAATTAGAAGACTTAGGATAGAGGAATAGACTATAGTGAATTTACTAAATAAATTGAATAATTTATTTAACAAATAGAGGAATAATTATTAATTAAATAATAAATATTTAATTAATTTATCAAGTCAATATCAATTAAATAATAAATATGTAATTAATTAATGAAGCCATTTTTAAGTGTATACAAATAGATTATAATATAATTTAATCACACGCCAAGTCTTCCATAAGAGCCAACTATCCCGAGTCAGCAAACAAGGAGGAATAACGTACATCAACATTCATATTATGATATTAATAAGAATGAGCTGGATAAAATCAAAGAGCCGTGAGTAAAAATTATTTAAAATACTATGAATCTAACTATGGAAGAAAAGCCTATCTATCTATCTATCTATCTATCTATCTATATATCGATCCATCGATCCATCTATCTATCTATCTATCTATCGATCCATCGATCCATCGATCTATCTATCTATCTATCTATCTATATATATCCCAATTACCATAGAAGATAAAATGAAATATATAATATCATTTGATCCAAGTTGGTTTGGTTTGAAGGTTTCAGCATTGAGTTATAAGGACCAAGGATAGATTTGGAAGATGCAAATGGATAATGGGTAGGGATATCAACATCCATAAAGTGATTAGTATGGCCAAGGTTTTGATCTGTAAGATTCATATTTATAACAATAGGCTCATGATTAGCTTTGATAGAAGCAACAAAATATGGATGAGATTTATTCTTATGCAAAGGAGTAGGAAAAATGAGAGATTGATGTGGAGGACTATCATGACAAGGAGTTGTTGGGATATTCAGATCTTAACAAGGATCTTGGATAATGTAGGAAGAGTCCTTTTCTCTCGATTTTCAATAAGTTCATTAGAGATGATGGAAGGAGTATCTTGATCTTGCTCAGGATATGGATAATCTATAGGAAGAGGAGGGATATCTTCTTGTAAGGAATCATCATGAGGCTCTGGGGATATGATACTTTGGTCAACCATTGGATAAGGATGGATGATATCTTGATCTTGATATTTATTGATATTTATTTCTTTACACTTCATATTGTCCCCTTGACATGGAACCACTTCTAGGAACAAGGCAGGGGTTTGGATAGGCGTGAGGGGTTCATGAAGGATTGATGAAGGAACATTTAGGATAGGTATGATAGATGTTGAAGCACAAGGAAGCTTGGGATCTATGACCTTTGAAGCATGGAAGGGACTTGTAGAAAGATGTATATTAGCTTGGATCTCTTTTAGAGGTAGCCCTTGAGGATATGCATAGGTGGCGTGAAAATAATTAAGTTATTTGTTCAATGGAGGAATTTTGGAGGGATTTGCTTCTTTTGGAGATGAATGTATGATGGGTAAGGTAGAGGTGGCATGAGAACCATTACTAGACATAGGTTCATGATTTTGATCAAGATTGAGAGTAGTATCTTCATTAGGTAAGTCATTAGGATCGTCAACACCAATTATGCCATCATCAATGAAATCTTGGATTTTGTGTTTCAGCTCCATGCAATCTGAAGTTTTATGTTCATTATTTTGATGATACGCACAGTAAGTATGCATGAATGAAATTCCACTAGAAGTAGATGGAGGTAATGTGATGAGATTTCCTTCAAGGATTTTTTCCAATGTTGACTCATAAGATTCTCCCAAAGGAGAAAAGATTTTCTCTGCTTGTTCATTTTCTTTATCAAAGATAGGTTTTGGATCAAAGATAGGTTTCTCATAAAGAGATTCTTGATCAAAGATTATTTTGCTAGGAATTTGATATTTCTCAAAGATAGATTTATTATGAGAGTGTGATGTGGCCTTTCTTGAAGAAGATGTAGATAAAGGATAGACTATTTTATGAGAATGTTGGCTAGAGGATGTATCTTTTTCTTTCTCCAAGTGTTGGATTCTAGAATGCAAAGATTGGAGTTGTTTAAATAAGGATTTCATTTCTCTCTTCTTCCTTAGTGTACCTTTTGAACCATGAATATTTATTAGAGGATGTATCATGTTTTGTCTTTAATCTATCGAAGTTATCTTTCAAAGACTGGAATTGTTTAGATATGGCTCTCTCCTCTTCTTGAGTGTACATTTTTGGAGTCATGATTCCTAACCGGCATGAAAGAAGATTGTCAAGAGCTAATAAGGATTAATTAGAATGACTTTATTTTCAAAATAGGTAAGCAAAGTGTCCACTTGTCCAAAGTGAAAACAAGCGTAAAAGAGATAGTAAAGATAACTTACCACAAGATGCCCAAGTTGCGGGTAGATTTCCCTATGAACGACACTTGTGAGAAAGAAAAGATAATATGCAAGCATCCAAAAGAAATGATATGAAAAGAGTGGACAAGTGAAATATTCACTAACCAAGAGTGTAGTCAACAGATACAAGTGATCTTCATTAGCTAAAGGCAATTTCTAATGTGCTAGTTTTGGACCAAGATACTAGAAGTAGTCAAGTATAAGCTTCCTAAGATATCTAAGAGAAAATTTAGAGCAAACCAACTTGGATCAAACAATATTTCTCTTAAGATATATTTCTTAGAGAAAACCAAATCAGATATAATGATATTTAGTAGAGATGAAGATTGCAAAGGAAACAATAAGAGGAAAGACATACAACAATTAATAAAAATTATGAAGCAATGCTTATGGATATAAACTATAAATAGATGGGAGAGTTTTATCCAGCCCAACGTGATCATATCATTGATTGCTTAGCAGCATGAAACAAAAACTCAAATGGGGATCAATCATTTATTAGGTAACACTGATATTTATTAGGTAATAGTCATTTTGTTAGAGAATAGCAATCGATTCAAGTGATTAGTCAACAATTAAGGAAAAGGATTAAGCCTTGAATAAATATGCCTTCAATTATGTATGCTCAAGTGAAACTTTATTAGCCTCTCATAAGGCTAAGGGATAATGTTTGGCCAAGGTCATATGTTATATACATTGTATCAGTTTATATATATATGAATAATGTAACTTCAAATAAATTATAAATAACTAAATATAAAATACAACATAGTTTATCTCTCTTTCTTTCTATATATATGTATGTATATGTATATAAAAGCTATGTTGTATTTTATATTTAATTATTTATAATTTATTCGAAATTAGATTATTCATAGTCTATTTTATAATATTTCATTATAGTCCTTTGAGAGGATTTATTGGTGTTGTGTGGGGAGAAGCAGAGTAAAACCACACAAGGTAGGTCCCAAGACTTAATATGGATGGATCTTAAAGCCATGAGGGATCCTACTTGTAGATTGGTGTTAAGAACACTACGACAAGAAATTCCACATTCTCCTTAGGGTTGAGTTTAGGAGAGAAGGAATTTAGGCTTAAATATGTTAACTACCAAATGTATTATGAATTATTCATTGTTTCTTAAAATTGAATTGATTTGAATGCATAGTACAATGTACATTAAACATTAGAAATTAATAGCCTCCTAGTCGGGGACATTACATTTTCAATGAAGGATTTGTGGGCAATGAAGATGATTCTTGACATGACAACAATAAGGGATTGATATAAAATTGTCAAAAGAAAAATACATTAATCAAGTTGTAGATAGGTGTAATATGAAGGGTGCAAAGGTTGTAAGCACACCACCTGTTGATTATTTCTACCTATCCTCTTAGATGTGTCCAATGACATAAGAATACAAAGAGCATATGAAAGAAATACTTTACTCATCTTTTATTGAGATCCTCACGTATGCGATGATATACAGTAGATGCAACATTGATCACACAGTTAGTCAACAAGTACACAAGCAATCAAAGTAAAACTCATTGTGTTGGAGCTCTAAATTTTGGGCAAAATTTGGAGTCCTATATAGTGATAAAACCCTAAAAAATGGCCTCTTAAACTCCATGCCCAATAATTAATGATGGAGTACATGAAATGGGATGAAAAAATTACATTAATTTTTTATTCAAAGTTGAGAGATTAAGAAAGGAAGCTCTATGATAGGAACAATCAAAATTCTATGATCAAAGCCTTTAGAAAATGCTGGAATTTCGACCTACTGCAAAGATGATGCTGACAGAGGATGAAGATGGTCAAATTTTAAAAATCTAAAAATGACCCAGTTCGGGAATCAAATTTCCTATCTCCAATAGAAATCTTAGCTTTCACGAGGTGTTTTGGTTTTTTGACCAGACTCAAATCCGAAAGTTAGGTAGTTATTTTTTAGTTAGTTTATTATATTTCAAAATAATTTGTAATAAGGTTGTGGCTTTTCACCCTAAAGAGGTGTGAAAGCCACTCAAACACACATATATACATAATGTAAAATGTAGAGATGAGACAATACAAGATATTTTCATAGAATAGAATTTCATAAACAACTACAACTATGAACTCTTATGTACCAGTTTTTCAACATCAATAAAGATAAGTGCTCTTCTTTTTATTTGTGGTTATAAGTTATATGTTTTTAATTAGTCTTTCAGATATTCTATTAAATAGAGTGTTTCACTGTGTTGAATTCCTTGAGTATCATAATTCAAAATTAATATATACAACTCGAATATCAATTGTATGGTCTATGAACCTACCATTGTTCTTATCGGTCTCTTAATTTGAGTTAAACTCAATAGGATTAGTTGTGTAATTGATTTGAATTGTGAATCAAGCGGAAGCCTCTAAAATGATGGTCTTGTCTTATTAAAGAAAGTTTTTAAAACCGTCTCTGATCGTACGTAGGATTGAAAGTTTTTTGACTCTATAGCCCAAGTATTTAGAAGGCACTGATCTAATCATTATTTGGAAATTATCATTCGGTTCATACTTTGTAGTTTATAGATCATTAAATCATTATTTCAAAATCATTACTTTTAATTCTTTAGTATAATCCATTTAGTCAAGTATTATAGAATATAGATTTTCAGGAGATTAGTTTCTTTCCTCAAAGGATCATTCACCACCTTTGGAGGAAATTTGTTTGTTTATGTACGCAGTTGTGCAACATAGAGAATTAAATAGTTCAAAGTGAAATTAAGCCTACCAGCCTTGGCTTGATTAAGCCAAAATTGCAGAGGTATCAATTTGTACCCATTAGTTGGCCAAATCCAAACCATCATTTTGGACATCAACACATTGGAAAGTTGTTAATTGGTTTTAAGATATTGGAAGAGCACTTCTAACAAAGTTTTTCACTTTGGAGTAAAAGAAACACATCTAAAAGGATTTTTTGATTTCGATATGGCCGATGATTTGGACAAACAGAGGTCAACTAGTAGTTATATTTTAAAATTTGAAGAAGAAACAATCAATTGGATTTCTAGATTACAAGAATTTGTTGCACTCTCGACTACTGAAGTTGAATACATTGCTCTCATTGAAGGCACCAAGTAAATGTTATGGTTGCAACATTTATTTGGTTATTGGGATGTAAAATTTAAAAAACCTATTTTTACTCTATTTTGTGACTGTAATAACTATTCATATGGCTAACAATACCACATTTCACCATCAAACAAGGAATATTGAGTTTAGATATCATTTTATTCAAAGTGTTTTTGAAGAGGGAAAGCTAAAGGTTGTAAATATATATACAAAGGTGAATAAATGATATATTGATGAAGGACGTCTTAAACGAAATGCTTGAGTTTTCCAAGGCTTCTCTTGGTCTTGTCAAGATGTGAAAATAAGACTAGAAAAGTGGAGAACATCTCAAAGTAGTAATTGGATTTCAAGTGGGAGATTGTTGGATATGAAGTCCTATGGTCATGGACTTTTTAGCTTCCTAATTTTCCCTCCTTTAGTGGTCTCTTGGTTTCTACTTTGGAAAAATAAAATTCATTTTTTGGATAATGTCATAGAGCAATATATTTTAGTTGTATCCATATTACTAAAATTAATAAACAAAGTTTTCCGGCCTGTTCTTTTCAAGTGGATGTAGCCATTATGAACCATATAAATCTTGGTGTTTTTTGTTTATTGTTCTTATCTATCTATTTCTTATTTTATCTTTATCTCGTTGATTTTAGATATCAAAAAGAGTTTGTTTCCAATTTGACTACCATAAACTAGTGACACAATAACTTGAGTTATTATGTAATGCCTCACCAAGGAACCCTTGGTACATAGGGTAAAACATGCACAATTATTTTTTAACAATAGCATTAACATGTGCATAGCATAGAACAATATAGATAACAAAATAAGCATAAAGACATGGATTGTTTCATGATAGTGCACAAGAAAAAGTATTGACACACTTCCCAAGGTTCTAAGACATCCAACTATGCAACCAGAATGGAATTTTCATGTCCCTCAATTTTCCTCACACACTCATACTGGGTCCCATGAGCTACATACAAAATCAAGCTGGTTAAACACTCATGACTACAAGTGGATGAATCTAGGTCATTCTTGTGATTTTTCTAACCATATATATTCATTTTAATACGGCAATTGGAAATGTTCCTAAAGATACTTAGAAATGGTTAATGACCCTGGCTCCCCTTTTTTTAACATGTCTTTAATATTGTGTGTTTATTCTTCATCATTCCTCAATTTTGTGCCACTTGTCCTTTAATTAAATAATGTCAATTATTTAATTAATTTTAATCATGTCCTCTAATCTTTTCATGCCCTTTTGATTTTGTCCTCAATCACTAGTCTAATTAAATGGTTTTATCAATTATTTTATCCCTTGATGATCTTTGTCATTTAGTTTGATTAAATAATTTTGACAATTATTTAATTTATGTCATTAGTTTTCCTTAGGGGAATAATATTTTAATTATTTCCCCTCCTCTTGTCCTAACATGTCCTCCTTAGGATAAATAAATATGTTGTTTATTTATCCCTTTAATCTTTTCGTTACAATTAAATAAATGCTATTTAATTGGCTAATTATTATTGTGGGAAGGAATTAATAAATAAAAAATTATTAATTTCACTCCACTTTCCTTTTCATTTTCTTATTCAAATTTCTATGATCTTTTTTATTTTTCCCTCTTTTCTGCCTTGTCCTTTTGTCACTTATGGAGGGAATTAATGAATGGGTTTTCATTGAATTGCCTTTTTCTTTTTATTATAGATCTTTGACCTTTCCTTTCCCACATCACTTTTCCTTTCCATTTTCCTCGTCCATTCATTTCCTTTTGATTGTGTCCATTCATTTAAAATTTGGAGTCTATAAATTGAGCCATTTTCTCTCATTTTTGGCAACCATGATTTTCTAGTATCCTCGTCTTAATGCTTTCAAAATTAATCCTTTCTTTTTAGATATTATTTGTGCAATTGTCACGCAAAGAGAACAAACATCATAATAGAGGAGAAAGGAAAAAGCAATGAGGTGAAGAAATGTTTGTATTTTGATTTAAATACTTTGTTTATGCATTTCATTTCAATAGCCTTATTGGTTGTGATTAAGATTTTACTAACATGTTTTTTATGTATTTAATGATTGGCTTAATCATGTTTTTATACCAATTCCTTAATTCTCCTAGTGCACATTTGGTGAACTTGACACGAACCTTCCTACTAATGAATTTGCATATTTTTTTTGTATGTAGGTTTTCTATGTTAATTTTTTGTTCTATGTAGGAATTTAGAGTCTAATATGTGGTGAATGTGGAATCTCTTATTTTAGCATTTCATACACTACAATTTTAAATTTATTATTTATTTCAAGTAATAAATTAAGAGGGTTTAAAATGAATAACAATTTTTCATTTAGTTTGACTAGGGGTTTTAATTTTAAACAATTTCTTATCTAGCCTAATTAAGAGTACATTGAATGAACAACAATCTCTCAACTAGCCTAATTAAGGATTTCAAATGAACATAAAATTATACCTAGTTTAATTAGGTGGATAATTTAATTCTAAAACTTTCACGTAGTCTTAATTCGAAAGGAAAAGAACAACAATTTATGCTATTTTGATCACATTTCCTTTCTTAATGAGTTAATGAACAATAAATTTTACATAGTTTAACTAAGAGGATGAATTAAAAACTACAATTTTCACCTAGTCTTAATTAGGAAGGAAAAAGAACTACAATTCTCACCCAGTGTAATTAGAAGGTTAATTTACATCTAATTTTTTATTTCTTTGATCAAAAGGGCTAAAATGAATCATAATATTTTCAAATAGGCTAATTTCAATTAACAACAACTTTTTATCTAGTCTAAATAGAGGTTTAAATAAATCATAATCTTTTCACATAGCCTAATTAGGAGGTTGAAACTACTAACAAGTTTATTGCAGGGTGTTGGATGAAGTTGTGATTTTGATGTATGTATTTTTCTTTTAGATAGATCACACTTTAGTTTCTTACTGGAATACACTCTATCTTTGTGTGTGTGCCTTCTATGCTTTTACTTTTTAGGGTTGACCTATTGCTACATAAAATATCATTTCCCCTTGCCTTTGGGATTTTGGGAGAAAGATAAATGTGATAGTGATGACTGCATTTTTCTTTTATTAGAAGGGTCTGCCTTGGTGGGAAAAAGTACTTACCCCAAGGGAACAACCCAAATGGTACTTCTTCATCCCATTATACAAATTGAAGTTAGATTAAATCTATGACGACCCAATAAGCTCAAGTCTCAACTCGACAGTTCCTATATAGTATGCACATTTGTGGGAGGTATATCAAACCCCTTTACAAGGTTGGGATAGGATCTTAAGTGAGTCATTGATGCTAGGTTGAGTGTTGGGTTCCACTAAAGTTGCCCCACTATGAACCATTATTTAAGAAGCCTACAACTTTATGTTTGTGATGCAGAGGAAGGACTAGCATTAATAAATATACAACTTCTTCATAAATATATTCAAAGTGCATTCCATTTTACACCACTTAGATACATTAATTTTTGGCCTATTAACATATGTTATTCAAACTTCACTAAGAACATAAAATAATGGCCAAATCATGGCCTCTCACAATGAATATTAATGGCATACAAATGATCATTATATTAAACAATTTAACAATGCATTATTTTGGAAAGCTCTCATTTCACCAAGGGGTTTGACAATATTTACTATGAAAAGACACACAAAAACCTCCATATCTTTCCCAAATGATCAAACAATGTAATTTTGTTGTAGGAAACTTGTGGGGAAATGTAAATAAGACTCTCAACAATTTTTATCCCCTTTGGATGGTGCAATACGAAGATATAGTTTTCTTAATGCTTTCTAGAAACCCTAGTTTTATCACAGACTCGCTCTCACCAAAAATGTCATAACTCATTCAAAACTTAATTAAATTGGATCAAACAAAAAGGAAATGAAACTAGACTCATTTATTCATATTTAACCATTATTTTAAGACTATTATTGTACTATAAAAATCTATACCATGTGTTTCGTTTGGACTATTACAGGAAAAAGTAGTCATTCAAGACAACCTGTACAAAAAATGCCACAACTTTTACAAATCTCAATGAAAATTGATGAGACCAATTGAAAATGAAAGTAGATTCCCATCACTAACCTCTCCAACTAGTTTCAGGTCATTATATGAAAGCTAAAATTTGTACCAACCAAAAGAACAATTTGCAACATGAGATAAATTCAAAAATAATACACAAAGAACAAGGGTTTCTTCTTCTTCACCATTTTCAACAATCTCCAACCCTATCCAACCTTAAAATTTGGTTTGGTATTACTTATTCATCATATTACAACCAATTACAACTTCCCAACTAACTATTAACTCATTTTTTAACACTAATAACAATATTTTCAAGTTTGGACAACATTAACAACTTTTACATGACAAGTTTTTGCAACATTCTACATTTTGTAACAACTTGTCATGGAAACATTCCAAAACGGATCAAAATGATTCCAAATTGTATTAAATGGCCTTATCATATAAAACTACTACAAGAAAAAAAAAAATGACAACTATATCCAACTTGAATCTAAGGTGCTCTTGCACCATACTCCCTGAGAAAAATGTACTCAAGTCCCCTTGAGTGCAAGTCTTCTTTCTCTTCTTGGTCTTCCAATTCTTTTGTACCATTGCCTTGATGTCTTCTTGGCTTTTCCTTTGTGTCTCTAATTTTTTGGCTCTAAGTTATCCTCTCAACTCCTCTTCTTTTAGCCTTGTAAGATAGTCTTTCTTTGGCATCCTTCTCTGAACTTGATCTCTTTCATGAGCCTTCTTCTCAATATTTGAATCTCCCTATCTAAAAAACCTGCACATGCATAGTCCAATGAAAGATTAGAAATAAAGTATTGAGACCATGAGGTCCCCTCCTTGTATACTTACACCATACACCCCACTTCAACCTTGTCTTCCAAGGGTCCCCTTTGATGAACATCTTCCAAATCTTCCATCATCACCTTAGCTTTCTTGGTTTGTGATGAGATCCACTTTTGTTCCATTTGATACCATATTCCTAAACCTTTATATCCATTCATATATCCCATTTTCCTACAACATCATACCATTTATGTTTCTTATGATTAAAATACATTAGAAATATTTAATATAGTTTTATGATGAAATTATGAAAAATAACTAAATTACATTGTTTTTATTAATGAGCATTTGGAACATAAATTGTCCAATAAATTATTGGAGCCCTTGCTGCTACTATGGGATTTATTCTTATGCTAAGTTGATGTTAATAAGAGATGATGACACTAATATATTCTATTGTCATTCCTCCGTTTATGTTCCATCTCTATGGCTGCCAGTTTTGATATTAATGTTTCAAACCAAAACAATATACTTAGTATATTGTTATTATATGTAAAAGGCTATAAAATCCATCGTAATTCTCAGCCAAAGAGACAAAATAGACATTCAATTTTATATGTAAAAGGCTATAAAATCCATCGTGTATTCACGCATATATGTAAAAAAAAAATGATAATATTCATAGACATAACATTGTTGTTTTGAATTGATTTAAGAATTCTTTGAGCGTTCACGTCTATCAGCTCGCTGGGACGAAGGGCGCCCACTCCTTAGCTACTGAATTTTTTTGTAAGTTGTGTGGTTTAATCATTTATATTTTATACTATTTCAAATTGGTATTTCTGTGTGTTTTAATTGTTCCTGTTCTGTCGCATTTCAGATTAGTATTCAGATATTACAAGTTTGGTTATTTGTATTCGTAATTCATTCTTGTGCTTCATGTTTAATCATTAAGAATTACGTTAGCTGTATTACTGTGTTTTCTTTAGACTTGTTATAATTTTTGTAGTTTCTATTTAATTTGAATTAGATTCTAAGTTTAGAACTAATTTTGTGGTTTGTGTTTGTTTCAAAGATTAGCTGCAATTTCTGTAAAGTTCCTATCACCTGAATAGAGTAGAGAATATCTTGCTGCCAGGAAGTGACAGTTTCTGTCGCCAGTTCTATTTTGGTTTGCAGAAGGTTTCCTTTCTTAGATGCATTCATTCCCACTCATCTTACAACTTTCATCCCTTCAATTGACATATAGTCACAACATTTCTCATAAGCTTACGCCACCAGATTGACACGTATACACCAAACTAAAATTCATTATAAAATGTTAAATAATTCTTATTCCTTGCCTAATTTTGGCCTATCAGTTTGTTCATTATCTTCCTCCATCAACAAAGATTATGTGATGTCTGGTTCTATTGTCTCCTCTTTCCTTTTCCTCTGAATGATCATCTTGATGGACCACTTTGCCTTCTTTCTGATTGGTGAATTCCAACCACTTTCTTGTTTTTATCTCTCAAGTAACTGTTGCATCTCAAGTTCGTGTCTTTTTCGTATTTATTCTAAGGTTTGGCTCGACTTTATTATCTCCTCTAGTTACTTACTCATTCTTCCTTCTCGTATTTCTTCTTCATCTCACTTTTCTCTCTTCTCGTCACTTATTTCTTTCTTAGTATCTCCTTACTTTGCAAAATCCCACACATTACTCTCTTCCACTTTGTTCCTCTTTCAACTTTCTTCCTCTTGTCTTTGATACCTCGCCTTAGGCCTTTCTCTCTCTTTTCCCTTGGCTTAGTCTCTTGGCATCCAATTTCTCACTTCAACCTACAAAAGACAAACACAAAAATCCAAAAACTTATCTTTCTCAAATCATCAAAATCTAAGAAATAATATCAATCGACATACAACTTCTTCATAAATATATTCAAGGTGCATTTCATTTTACACCACTTAGATACATTATACTTTTGGCCTATTGAGATATATTATTCGAACTTCACCAAGAACATACAATATTGGCTTGATCATGTTCTCTCACAATGAATATTGATGATATACAAATTATCATTACATCAAACAACTCAACAATGCATCATTTTGTCAAGCTCTCATTTCACCAAGGGTTTTGACAATATTTACAATGAAAAGACACGCAAAAACCTCCACGTCTTTCCCAAATGATCAAATAATGAAAATTCCTTTTTAGGAACCTTGTGCAGCAATATAAAGAAGACTCTCATAGAGTTTGGGCCCTTTTGGATGGTGTAATACAAATATATAGTTTTCTTAATATTTTTTAAAAACCTTAGTTTTATCATAAACCTACTATCACCAGAAATATCATAACTCATTCAAAACTTAATGAAATTGGATTAAAAAAAGGAAATGAAGATAGAATCATTTCTCCATCTTTACCCATTGGTTTCAAACCATTATTGTACTGTACCATGTATTTATTTTGGACTGCTATAAGAAAAATTAGTCATTCAAGACAACATGTACCAAAAATGCCATAACTTTTACAAATATCAGTGAAAACTGATGAGAACAATTACCAACTTCAGATCATTATATGGAAGATAAAATTTATACAAACCAAAATAACAATTTGCAACATGAGACAAATTTAGAAATAATACACAAAGAACAAGGGTTTCTTCTTCTTTTCCATCTCCAACAATCTTCAACCCTCTCTGACCTCCAAATTCAATTTAGTATTACATATTTATCATATTACCACCAATTCCAACTTCCCAACTAACTAGTAACTCCTTTGTTAACACTAATAATAACATTTTCAAGTTTTGACAATAACAACTTTTACATGACAACTTTTTGTAACATTTTACATCTTGTAACAATTTATCATGAAAACATTCCAAAATAGATCAAACTAATCCCAAATGGTATTAAATGACCTTATTATATAAAACCACTACAAGAAAACTAAAAATGACAGTTATATCCAACTTGAACATAAGGTGCTCCTACACTAGCAAACTAGTGCAGGAGGTCAAACCTTCGAAGCCACTCCACATGCAACATTCATAATTGACACATAAATCCATTAGTTCATAAGGTCTCCATACCTTTGGATTAAGAGAAAAGTGATTTACATGTTGTGGAGGGGAGACAATGATACTTGTTTCTCTATTTGTCCACTTTGATTAAGTATATGGATTTATCCAAGTGGGGACTCAACAATTAGTATCATCTTTCCAACCTTAGGTTGTATTTTTCTTCAAAGTGTTTGCAACTTTTTGATACTAGTGAATACGACTTTGAGCTCACGTGGGCCCCTTTCATATTCCTCCACTTTTTTTGGAGTTGAAAATGGTCAATTTGTTTGATGATCCTTATGTGTGTTCCAAACATCTTTCCAATAAAAAAAACTTGTCCAAAACTTCAAACATCTAGCCAAACATATTTTTCTTATCAAACCTTGCTTAAAACATTTCCCAAATCAAGACTTTGCAAACTTGGAGCTTTATTTCAACTTCCCATGCACAGTTGTTCCTTAGGTTGCATCACTTGTATAGTCTCCCTTCATCTTATGTCATAAGTATATCATAACACCATCCTTTTGATCATTGCCTTAGTTCATCCTATCACCCCCTTTCTTGGTCATTCATTTCATTTTTCCTAGTTTATGTCCCTAGATTTTATTTAGAAACTTTGGCCTTGTAATCACTTTATCATTATTATTTTAGACCTATAATTTTCCTTGATCATCTATTTCATTTTTTTCTTTGTCCCTATTTTTCATTTATACCCTTTGAAATTATCATAACCCTATCATTATCATCTTGTCCTTTGTCTTCATTTTATTTGACCGTCCTTAGAGTTGCATCCCATCCCATCTTTGGTTTGCATTGGTAAAAACATTTTTGAGCTATATGGTACAACTTATCTCCTTTAGGTTGCATTTTTCCTCCATCCATTGGTATTATATTAGTTATTCTATTAGAAACATATCATATAGGACCACACCCATGGGTGTTGAAACAAGATCCCAAGTTGCTAGGAGACAACAAGAATCCTCACACCAATCCATGTATATTCCTATGTATGACACACAATCAATTTTTCCAAGATCGTCCCAATGCATTCCTACATAAAAATAACATGATACCTTAAAAATATGGGATTTCAATCTAAATAGGAAATCACCTACAAAAATTACACATGGATCTATTTGGAGCACCACAAGATCATGACTTTGGAAATTATGGTCCACAATTACGTAGAACAATGACATTTGACTTTGAGAAATTGAACAAAGATCTTACCTCATGTACTGAACCCACTTTCAATCCAATTCATAGTAATACCTAACCCAAATCACCTCCATATGTTCAAAATGAGTCTCATATACACTATTTAATCATCATCAAATTAGCAATCCTTACTAGGGAGCCATGACCTTTTAGTAGGCATTACTCAAGATGGAATCAATAAAGATTTAAAAACATTGGTGCTTGAGGACCCTATTAGATATTATAATCTTACTAAAAAGGAAATAGAATCAAGCTCAAATTTTAAATCAATGTTTGGTGAAGCTGAATTACAAATTTTCAACCAAAAAATTGTCTAAACAACAAAAAATTTGACCCAAAACTCTCCAAGATTTACCTCAAAAACTAGGTCATGCACAAGAAACTATTTTTTAGCATGATTAAAATCATCCACCCATGTGTAGTAATGGATAATTCCATAGAAATCACACTAATGAAATATCCATATCCCATCAGAAAATTTCCCCTCTATTAGCCTCCATATCTCCCACCATTCCTTCATCTCCTGAAGTTTCACAAGAGAAATATACATCATCTCCATCAAATGGAATATCAAATAATGAAACCTCCCAAGGGCTATCCATAATACACATCCAAGATAATCCATTCCTTTTTACAAGTCCCTTTTATAGTTCAATGATCCTCGATCCAACACCACCATATGCTCTATTCCCAAGCAAACCTGCTTTGATGAGTCCCATTCAAAATCCATTCCTATCATGCCAAAGCATTGAATTCTTCCATGAATCCCACATATATATCCAAAATCATACCCTATCATTCGAATTAGATACATGTCAAGAGGATAATTCAAAGTACTAAAAAATGACACTTGAAACAAATCAAGATCAATATTCTAAGAGCGACCAATCTCATACAATTGTTGACCAAGATCCCATCTTCCTAGAATATAGTGATGATCCTACCATCTTTGTCCATCGTTTGATGATTCCCATATGTCCCTAGAATAAATTTTCCTTCCAAGTTCTATTGACCTTCCACTTCCCAAGAAAGATCATGAAATCTCGTCCATTCTTCCTAATAGTTATGTCCAAAGTTGATAAAAATACCCTTAAAATAGAGATTAATGATCCTATTCTAAGTCAAGATCAAAGCATTCCTTCCTCTCTATGTACACCGCAAGATCCTATTCTAGTAAATGATCACATCATTCCTACTATTCCACCTTGTGAAGAGACTATCATATCTCTTGATCCCCCTCACAATTCTAAAACTTCTATGCAAGATTGATTTGTAATAAAAGTCTTTAAAAATTAAATTGTACTAACTCTAATTATAGGTTTCCTAATAATGATAGAATTGTGTGGTTATGTTCATTAACCATTGAAATTATAGAATTGAGCTTATTTAATTATTTACAAAACTTAATAACATAAATAGGGTATTAAAATTGAAAAGAAATAAGAGAGACTAAAGAGACAAGAAATAATTTGATAATGGAGTTCACCCTTGTTCAGGCTATGTCTCCACATCTGCTTCTCAATGTGGACCACCTTATTAATGATGCCAAGCTTTATAATTGCATGAAAATTTCTCCCACAGTCTCTCTCAACACTTAAAGACACCCTTATACTCTCCTCAGGTTAGGCTTCAATTGCCTCATAACCCAATTACACTTAAGGAATATAAAATACAATGTCTTTGTGCTTTAAAATCTTCACATCCTCCAATATGTCTAATTATTTTCAAGAGAATTCACTCACAATTTTTTTCCTTCTCAACTCATCACTTACGCTCTTTTTATACAATTACATGTGCTAAAATGGGGTTAACCACAGTATTTACCAAAATTCCTCTAATAAAGCCTCTTTAATCATTTCACAACAAATACAATCTTAAAAGAAGAAAACCTCCTTTTATTTTAGAGTTTGTTATTTTTTAAAAAGATTTATCTTTACCATATTCGAAGTTTGTTTTTAAAAAATTTTTAATTATAGGGGAATTGCTCGGGCCTTTCCCTACCTTTTACTCAATGCCTTCATTTGTTTAGACTAAATTAGAACTCCTCTAAAATAATTTTTGAAATCATGCATAGCCTGATTGGTGGAGGAATTCAATGGGAAATGTGGTGGCAGGTTCTTATATATTGTTTAAATAAAACAATATATTGTCTCCCTTTTAGAGTCTTTGGTTCTTATATATTGTTTAAATAAAACTTGCATCCATTACATTTCAAAAAAAATGGGTGGCTCATTGGAAACAAGTGAGATTGATAAAGGAAAAGTTTACAATGCACAACAAACTAGCCGAGAAAATATAGAGTTCAACGTGGTGCTCTATCTTTTGGTCATGTAGGACATTTTCATTTGCCTTCCAGTGACACGTGTCATACTTTAATTGGGCCACATCATTTTCCCAGTCAACTTTCTTTGCCATGTGGTTGCAACATCATACTACCATGTCATTTTGACATCATCATTCGACTCAGTCAACCCTTTCTTTTGGGTAACTTTGATCGGCCATATCTTTGTCATACGAACTCCGTTTGGCCTGTTCAAGTTGCGCTCAAAAGTTCTCAAAGAACTCTTCAATTTGATACCAATTTCATTTGATTTTGAGATAATCAAATTTTTGGCTAAAATAATTGCCAGAGTTCCCTATTTGACCAAATTTTGACTGGACATAACTTCTGCATATGAGCTCCTTTCGGTGCAATTCAAGTTGCATCGGGATCATACGAGAGAGCTCTATGTAATGGCATTAGTTTCATTGGATTTTGAGACTAAAATTTTTTATTTCTTCTAAATCCTCCTAGATCAAAGATGTTCATGAACCTATTACATATAAAAATATTTCCTCCACTTACATTTTGTCTAGTTACTTCATAGTCTTAGCATGTCCTCTATGCCATATACACCTAAAAATAGACTTGTGACTTGCAACAAATCTCCCATTTATAGAAATATTAGATAAAGCGTGCATTATTAAGGAAAAGGATTAGGCCCCCATGAGAAAGACATATTAGAACCCCTCCTCAATATCAAAGAAATTCTTATGGTCATGGCCTTGATTATATACCATTATTCTCAAGACATTGGTATCCCTACAAAATATAAATTCAAATGTACACCTTCCCCTTCAACTCTTACACCCATCTTAGGTCCATATATCCCTCCATCCACTAGCTTAAAATCCATTTATCCTTTCATAAGTCAAGATAAAAAAGGCATGAATCTTTGAGGACCTTCCATCCATCCAAATGACACCCATATTGTTCCTATCCATTTATGAATCATGTTTCTTTTCCAAGCAATTTGGATGCCAAGAATAAAATCCATAAGTCAAGGATCAACATGCCAAATCTAATCAACATGTAAAAATAAAACAAAATATGATCCAAAAATAAAAAATAAATATCCAAAAGGCCATAAAGGTCCACTAAGTAAAAAGGAAAGTGAAAAGGTATATGGGTTCCTAAGACTCTTTTATAAGCAATACATTCCAAGAAACCACAAAAGAATGAAAAATAAAAAACCATGTGGATTCCCAAATGCCTCCTTGAAGCACAACTTCCCAAAGAAAAATCAAAGATGGCATCCAATATTGTTATCCCTACATCTAAATATCTTCCATTTTCCAAATCTATTTTGGGTACTTATGTCCTAAAATCCACATTCATCCCTCCAAATTTTGAATTTAATTTTCCTCCATATGTTGACCACCCCTCAATGTGTGTGCCAATGTTTCTCTTTCCCACATTCCCATCCATTCAAAATAAAATCTTCTTGCACTCCTTCCATTATCCAACACCTATTTTTCATCCTTTCATCCATCCTATCCAATCCTTTGCATCCAATCATTTATTTCATTTCTCCTCCTACCAACTTCTTTGAGCATACCATCATATCCATGGTTCATTATTGCATATATTTCAAGATTATCTTCCAAATAAAAAGATGCTTGAGTCATACATCCATATCCTATCATACATTAATTGTATTTGAAAAAGAGAAAAAAATCATTGCCTTGATGAAAAATTGAAAAAAAGGTGTCTTGGTGACATCAAAAAAATAAAAACTGAGAAGAAAAGAAAAATAATTTGTCCACTAGTGTAAACTTGGAAAATAGATGCATTGGGCAAGTACCATTATGAAAACCTGACAAACAAGAATCATAATATATGAAAATCTTTAGTTTCATACTTGGGGACATGCTTCATTTCTATTATTCTATCATATCATACCCCCATAATATCATACTTAAGGGCACATTCTATCCATGTTATCCTATCCATCACATCCTTTATCCTATGTATACATTATCCTTTATCCCTTATATCTATCATTTGTCTTTGCATCCATATTTTATTTTCCATCTTCAATCTTCCATCATGTCCTTCATTATCCTTCATCCCTTGTATCCATCATCCTTTTTTTCATCCATATTCCCTTTTCCCCATTTGATCTTTACAAGGCTAAGCGTCTTGATAAGAATAATATATCCTATCGACTTCATATTGTACACATCCCTTTAGTACATACCCCATAGCTCATCATATCCTTTTAGTCAATATTTTTTACCTTATCATGTATCTTTAAGCCCATATTGCTTATTTATCTTTTTGATACTTCTTATCCATTCATTTTATACCCTTATCCTATCATTATCTTATCTGAATCCATACACCTTGGTCTTAGTATAAAATAAGGACGTAAAGCACAAAATACGTTTTCAAAAACCTCTTGTCATGTCCATTTCTATGAACCACTTTTCATTCAATACACCATGTCATGATCTTATATTGTTATGTCTAATCTGTTATCTTGAAAAAAGAACATGTTTCCCCCTCGTTGGATAGTCCTTGGGAGTAAAATCATCCCCAATGCCATTATAAAGCTACCACAATCTTCCTTCTATCCATTCTCATGTTACCATTCAATTCATCTATTCATAATGTCCCTACCTTGCTAGACACTAAAGGAAAACAAATACATCTTGTTCAAGGATTAATGTATTATAAAAAATCTTAAAAATTAAATGAAGTCCTAAAAATTTTATAAAACTTATAAAATGTCCCAAAAAAAGAACAAAAAATTTAAAATTTTGTAAAAATCCAAAAAAAAAAAGAAAAATCTTAACAATCCAAAAAATCAAATAACTTTTAAAAAACTAAGGTAATAAAGTGTCAGTCCTTGATACTAGTGTCATTTCATTTCATTTTCACTTTTTTCCCAATAAATTGTCCCTTATGACAAAACATACATTTCAATAAACACAATCAAGAGATGTAGAACCCTCCACTTCATGAATCATGCATCAATAGGAAAACATACCCCATTGAGTCAATCATCATCAATTAATCAATCATCATCATCATTCCTTTTTCCTTTATCTTATGTCCAATTATCATCATTTGTCTTATATAGGATGAATCCTTCCCAAAACCAAACATTATCATGATCTATCATGTGTCTTATACATGTTGAATCCTTCTTGAAACCAAAGAAATTGATCATTATCATTCTCATTATTATCATCATCATCATCATCATCAAAATATCAACTTTGACGATTAGATTTGACTAGTTTTGGCTTGATTGGTTTAGTACGTCTTATCTTTTATTGATTTCATTTTGACACCATATTACTAATTTTACTCAAGGATACCACTGAGTGGTCAAAGTGATTGGGATGGTATGTGTAATCCCCCAAAATTGGCATCTTGCAATCCTAACCAATTTTGGTGCATTTCTTTAAAATTCTACATCATCAAAGTCCTATTGTCCTAGGCAATTCTATCCCCTACTTGACTTTACTTGATCTAGTGTCAAATGCAAAAAAACCCTAAATTTGCATTAATTACATACTATATTTAATTCCTAAATATAAACTTTTATTGGCTAAATAAACCCTATGATTAATTAATTTAATTACAAAAGTCCTAGCACTTTAGTTAAATTAATTCCACCCCTTTTAGCTAACACGTCAAAAAGGAATTAAATAATTATTTAGTTCTTTAAATGAAATATCCTCATTTGAATTTAATTATTCAAGTAATTGGAAAGGCCACCCATGTGGCTTTATTTTATTTATTTTATTAAATAATCTCTCCAATTTGTTTCACCTCCCACCAAGGAGACAAAGGGTCGACCATTTCTTTGCAAGAAACTCTTCAATCTCCACCCGGGCTTCTCTATATTAGAACCCTCTCATTCCTCATTTGAGGAGGCAATTTTTGAGCATTGAAATTATGTCGAATTATTGTCTCACTCTTGCATTTTAAGCTATTTCTATATTGCATAGTTAGAGTGATTTCATTTCTTAGATTAATGATGCATATGTTCTTAATTTAGTTTGCTTTTATTACTATTAGATTCATTTTCTTACAAGTTTGTAGCTTAATTTGCACTATCATCTTAGCTTAATTTCATTTTCAATCATCTCTTATGCATTAAATCCTCCATTTTAGAGCTTGGTCTATGGTTGTTGGGCTCTCAATTCTGAGAGTTATTCAAAACCCCACCTAAATAGGAGGCAACAAGTCGATTCATATATGTGTGCGAAATGAGTAATTCATATTAATTTTCATAATTGGCTAATGAGCAATGACCATGTTGAAGTCTATGGCTGAATTAGAGGTCCACATCCAGTTGTAAACATTTTGGTGCCCCACTGTGGGGCAGAAAAGTCATTTCTGGCCTTTCTCAAAATTGTCTGACAAAAATTTAATGCTTTGTCTGTATGGTCGTACAACTGTGTATGGAATCTTGCACGAGCTTTCTCACTATGTCGCATGAATTTTTGCTATCTCTGGCATTTCCTCACGCAAAAAAGGTATTTTCTTGTGCGGGACTATGCATTTCCTCGCACGAGTCCTAATGTCAATTTTTTTTAAAAAAAATCAGTTCTGTACTTTCCTATTTCTGTTTCTTGACATTTGTGGTTTGTTGTGATTTTCATATCTCTATTTTTTTGACACAGCATAATAATGGGCCATAGGACGTTTGACGAAGACATAACTTACTAACGGTTTGCTTGCAGGACGTTTGCCAAAGCTATCTCAAAAACATTATGTTTGTTTACCACTTTATTCACATAGTTTAATTAGGGCCTTGTGAAGATTTCTTAAGGGTCTTGATAGCAGGATAGGGTAATAGGCTCTTCATTACATGGAAGTGATGCCCATGGATGAATCTGAGACCCAAAATTTTTTAGCATGATATATACCTAGGGAAGCAAGGAAAGGTAACAAATCTTTAGCATGTCCATTTGTTAGGGGATTATGCTCTTCTCTCTTTGAGAGAATCAGAAACCCAAAAGCTTGTGGATTGGTTAGAGAGGAGTTAGCTTGGTGATAGACATGTCTGATGTGTTTGGGTAAGGTGAAGAGGTAGAGAAGTATGCTCTTCTCTCTTTGAGAGAATTAGAAAATCTGACCCTTGGATCCAAGCCAAAGTCTATGTCACCTTTAGATGGCCTGCCAGAAGTTGAACTTCTGGGAACGACCCAAATGAGTACACACCTATTGCCAGTGATTCCACCTCACTATAATAAAGTATCTTTTTTGAGTCTAAAGACTCTAAAGCCATGTTAACTTATTTCTCTTGATCTATGACTATCATCTTGAGAAAGCTCTATCTGTTGTACTGAGCGGTGCCACTCCTAGCCCTGCTTGCGGGGGTGTATAACTTTCAGGTGTCAATTTGGCTGTGAGTCCCTAGCCCTGTATCGAGGGCATCAAAGGTTAGTGTGAACGAAAGCCCACTAAACACTCTCTTAGTTAGTTGCCTACCTGGATCACCTCCGAAAGGAGACATAATCTTTGCGTAGGGAGGGGGAAGAATCTCCCCCCTAGATTCTCACCATAGGCATGCACGTGGATGTTTGAAGGTGGTATATGACACTAGCCCTTGCTTCAAGGGTAATCTTTGAGCATATATTATTGAGTCCTTGGAAACATTGAAAACACAGGCACCCTCTAGGGGGTGACACGGCTGTGTGAGGTGAACGCATGCACATAAGTTGTGAGGTGTGAATTTTGTCTTCTCTACCATTTTCTTTGTAGGGATAACTAAGTGTTTGTTTTGAGTCTTAAACTATCCAACATGATCAAACTTGTCAAAGACTTTGATGATTCTTTTGAGTTTCTTTGTCCTCGGTAGAACTGTTTGCAACTACTAATTGCGTCACTATTGCTTGGTCTGAACTTCATGCTTGTAACCATTTGGTTTCAACATTCAAACTAAGATTTTCTAATTCAAACTATCCTAAATCAGTCCAAAAACTCAACATTCTTCCAAAGAATAGTTCACGTTGTGTCTCAAAAATCTGATTTGTCTCAAAAACTATGTCAATCTATCAAACTCTGGTCTTTTCTTGCGCGAGATTTCAGTTCTTGTGCATTTCCTCATGTGAGAAAACACATCCTCGTAAGTAGTTCAGCATTTCCTCACATGAGATTTCATTTCTTTGCGCGAGACTGTCCCCTAATTTTCAAAATAGTGAGCTAATTCCCGTTGACTGGTCAACTTTCTGTCTGATCTGGTTCTTGTCTGGGGTCTGTCTACCTATTCTCCTATTGTCCACTACTTGAAAGTAGGTGTCTTGAGTTGAGAACTAAATGATTACTACTTAAACTCATGTTGTCTCTATGTTGTGTGTCATTTCCTACTGTGTTCTTGTACCTTGCGACACGATAGTCACATCTTGGCTATTCTAGCCTTACTCTCGATGATTCATGTCGGGTGCATCTCACTTTTATCATCTTTTTTTTTTTCTATTCTAGAGATAGAGTTCTGAGCATAATCCTAAGTCCTCTCTCATTACTTAATCTTCATCTATGACTGTTACGACTAAAAGTGGCAATGTCTTCCCCATACGTGGTGCTGGACAAGGTAGAGGTAGATCTCGCAATCAAGGAATAGGTCACTCTGAACCTGTGACATAATCTAAGTGTTGTGATGGATCCTCATGTTCATCCTCACTGCATACTTCAAAAGAGAGCCCGCCTCAATCCTCATCTCCTATCAATCAACCTCACGTCAGACATTCATTCCGTATAGATATCAGTTCAAATTGGAATCCAGTGTTCCAGGAGCGTTATAATTCATTGTTTCAAACACAGCCTGACTTATTGTTTCAAGAACAACATAACCCATTGTTTTGAGACTAGAAAAACTATGAAAGTCACCATTTGAACTTGGCCCTATTGACCGTATCAACCCTATCAACCCTTTTGATCCTATCGACCCTATTGACCCTTTTGAACCTATTGCCACAAACTCCCAGCATACTACACACACTCGTACTAAGTGTGTGCTCATTGCACACTCACACATGGACAAGATGGGAGATCCATTCCAATTCCAAGAGGGTGAATACAACAAAATTCATGATCAATCTCAAAATTACCAACATTATGATCACTCTCAAAATGACCAACATCATGATCACTCTCAAAATGATCAGCGTCATGATTAATCTCAAAATGAACAACATCTATATCAATCCCCAAGCAATTTTGAAATTCTTGGTAATGACGATGAGGAGATAACCCAAAATGACATAGATGCCACAAAAGCCAATAAAAGTCTTCTCAAGATGATGGAAATTATCCTTGTCAAGGAGAAGGAGAAATATTTTCTAGAATTGGCTAAACAAGGAGCCAAGTTACCTCCAGATTTCAAAGTAGAGACACTTGTGGTCAAAGAAGAGGAATCTGAGACTACTAAGATACAAAAGATGATCTGAGACATGCAAGACCAAATCAGTCAACTTGTGAAGGATAAGGATAAACCAGCACAACAGTTCACATTAGAAAACATCTATCCTTTCCCCTTCGATAAAAGTCTTCGCATGCCGCCTTTTCCCAAAGGTGTAAAACTTCCCAAGTATGATAAATATCTGGGTACTACTAATCCCCAGGATCATTTGAGAGAGTTTGGTGCTCTATCCATGGAGTTCATACATGATCAAACTTACCTCATGTGTCTCTTTCCATGTAGCTTGGGTGGGTCAGCTATGGAGTGGTTCTCTCGACTACCCACTGGTGTCAAGACTTTTGACAAGATTGCCAATTTGTTCCTCCAGCACTATTCACACAATATCTAGCATCCAGTCAATATATGAGATCTTTGTAATCTGAAACAATGACAAGGGGAACCTTTCTTGGCTTTTCTCCAAAGATGGAGACAACTCTATACAAAATATCCTCACAAATTACCTGAGTCTGAAAAGCTCGATATCTTTTTAGACAATCGTGTCCCTGATTTTGGGTATCAAGTATAACTGCAAGGCTCCCTAACTTTCGATAATATGATTAAACAAGCTATGAGGATAGAAGCATTTATGGTCAAGAAAGGAGAGTTGACTTTGAATAAGAATAAAAAATAGGGGTCTTCCTCCTCGAACAAAGACAAAGGTAAGTTTGTCAACAAAAAAAGAGATGTTGTCAATGATGGAGTTGTCGACAATGTGACCCCAAAACCTTCAAAGTCTATTTTCAACCTTACCTCTAGTTTACAGGCGACCAAAGCCATTGAAAAGGCTACAATGGACACTCAGCCACCTTCGAGATTTTCCAAAAACAAACCTTGGGCCTCTCAACCCAAGCGTGAGTTTACTTCCTTGGGAGAACCCCTTGATGTGGTTTACAAGACTCTTGTGCAAAACCAAATATTCGCTCCTCTAGAAAATTTACGTCCCTATGATCCGCAACCGCGACCTGCTTGGTGCAATGAAACCGCATACTATGATTCTCACCAAAACAAGGGTCATAAAAATTTTGGCTGCATTCAACTTAGACATAAGATCCAAGATTTCATTGACAATGGGGATATTGTTGTGAGCGGTCATAATAAGAACTCAGATCATCAGGCATTCAAAGACCTCTTTCCTCCTCACAAGAAGGGCAAATCTTCCAAGACCAAGAATGCCAACGCCAAGGTTGACTACACATACACTACCAACGATAATGTCATTAATAAGGTTGAACTTATTGAGGTCGAATGTTGTGATGTGATTGTTACCCTATTTTTCATCATGAAAAATAATAGACAAATAGTAGGGGTGCATTTAGGTACTTTCATTTAACAATGTTTTCCAAGTTATGTCAGTATCATTTTTTTATTGCATTCAAATCAGATTCTCAATTGTACTCTAAGTATTGATCACAAGTTAAAAATTTCAAATTCGTAATTGATCATTACATTGTGCATTCATACTGAATGTAATTTACAAATGCTCTTTTCATACTTCATATTTCATATCAATAAATAGAGTACAAAGTGCAGAATAGAAAGAAGAGATAGGGTATGAGTGAGTCCTCTACATTGCCTTGAAGTCATCTACATATTTGGAGCTGGTTGTCATCTCTGGTTCAAGTTCTCCGGTATTCATCTTGAGTCTGCATGTGTCTGGTCCTAAGTCTTTAGGAGTTGTCCTGCATCATGGTTAAGGGTTTGTTAGATCCGACTGGATCTATGCAATGCAAAAAAGGAATGAGACATCATACATTATCAAATTCTTTCATAGCTGCATATATTTCTGATATTCAATGCAGTAACAAGATGAGCATGCACACAAAGTGAAAAGAAGTGTTAAAGATAGTTGTGTTGCATTATGTTAGTGAGCACACCAGTGGTTTAATGGATGCCCAAAATTGACCACTGGGTCATGTTCACTAACCTTATGTGTTAGTTTTGATGTTTTCAAGCTGAACAGAGAGATGCATTGTTTAAACAAACTATGTGTTACAAATAAAAGAGATGCAGATCAAGTTGGTTTCCCATGATAAGAATGCTACAGAAAATGCCAATGATTGCCAACTTTCTAGTTCAAGATACAAATGGTACTACATAAATACTAGTACAAATGTGTCCTTACTATTTAAAAGTACATTTTCAAGCTATAATCATATTTGTTGCTGAATATAAAAGAGTGCTTCAAGATTGAGCCATAATTGATAAAATTTTTACAGTTTGTTTTTACTGGGTGTCACGAACTCGTGTTCAAACCTCAGTTATTAACAGTGAACAAACATCTTCATCTTGTTGTACTTATCATATTAAGTGCAAATTCAGCATCAATGAGAATTGTATACAGTGGACAAAGCTACAGGTTGCAAGCTAAACAGAAAGTGTAAAATATGTGTAAACTGGAACTGAGTATGTACAGCTGCAGGATATCATAAATGAGAAAGCTACTTATTTGCTATGGAATGAATAATAGTAACAGTTTGAATACTATAATCATAGTTTATGTACAAACTGTAGAAAACTTTTAAATCAATTTCTGGTTACTCTCTATTTTATACAAAGTGTTTACAGTAAGGTTAGTCAGAAAGAAAGTTTTCATCTGTTATGTTCAGAATTCCCTGTCAAAGTTGTTTGGTTTTCATTTTTATCATAGTGATATGTTGAGCAAAAGATCAGATTTAATGAAGTCCCTATAGACAGTAATTCAAAAGTTCATGCCAGTGTGTTGAATGGATATGTGTGTGAAGCAAGTTTCATGTACAACAGGGAATGTTCACCAGTCAAAGATTTTAACATGATAATCAAGTATAAGCTGCTAGTTTTCATTGTACAATATCAATGAGCTCTCAAAGCCGAATCATTTTCGGTTACTTGAGAAGTTTTCTTTTTACAAGTTCCAAATCAAATGTCAAGCATCTATTCACAGCCATGAGTAAAAAATAACAACAGTTTTTCAACCTGTGAGTTCAAGATTAGGAAGCTCAAGTTCTTACCAGAATCATTATTACGAGCTTAAGCATATATATGAGTAAGGTCTCTACCAAATCTAAGTTGTAGAAATTATGATTGATTGCAATCAAGGCTTTATTTTTAAATAAAATGGTTACATCATTAATAAAGTTGTGACTGCAATCAATCATAATTTAAGTTCATAGTTCTCAGCTTGAAGAAAGAAATTAAAAAAACATTATATGCGGTGACTATCAACAAAGTGCAGCTTACAACTTTCAGTTAGAAGAACATTATAAAGGATAAAGAGATCACTTATTATTGTACAAAAAAAACTTGAAAATTGCAACTTGAAGACACAAAGGACTCTCAACAAAGTGAAGTTTACGGTTGTCTAATAAAAATGCAAAATGAAGGATAGATTTCAATTAGTAAGGAAAGGCATGAGAGGTCAAAGTTAATACAGGTCATAGCCTGTGCCTCAGAGACAACTTCAATAAAAAGAAGAGAAACAATAGTTTGAAGCCGTGAGTTTCAGATCAAAATCGTAATCTCTCAGTCAAAGCCAAGTTGCAACTGGGTTCACTATAGTGAAGATTAGATTTGAAATTGTGAAGTTATCATCAAATACAGTAAAGCCCTAAGTTCACACAAACTAAGGAGAGTAAACTCAGTTATCAGCATGAACATCAATGAATGACAAAGGCAAAGTAAGAAAGACTTATCTTTAGTCTAACTCAAGTTTGAATTTTGGCTGTTGAAAAAAGCTGAAGTCCCAAGCAACCAGTCATATAGCCCGCAAGGAAAAAACTTGCTATCAGCGCTCCAAAAAAAATCCGAGTTCTCAATAACAAATCAAGTCTTCCAGTCAAGAGCTTCATAAGCCCAATCTTCAATAATTATCAACCCAAGTTTTGAGAGCAATTCGCTGGTATCAGGCTGCGTGCAAGGCCAAGTTCACTGCTAGTTAAGACCAAGTTCTAAGTTCTAGATTAGCTCAAGTCATAAGCTGAGATGCAAGAATAGGATTCATCAAACACAGTCAGAGTTCAGGGAGTGAATAGATACAAAGGAAGTTTTCTATAGATGACTGTTGTGAACTAGGGTGATTTCCAGCAAGGTCAAGTTTATTCATGGTGATGTCGAGCTTCTTCAGAAAATTTTGCAGATCTTTCCTATGGTAGGGTTTTTTTTCCCCTAATTGCTTTGAAAAATAGATAAACTCAAGTGTGTGATCGAATGAACTAATTTTCAGAGTCCACCAAGTAGAGAATGCATTTAATGCATGGCAGTGCCAGCTCTAGCCTCAAAAACTAAACATGCCACCTTTTGTGCTTATCCCATCCGATGCATTGCAAGTGGATTGAGGGTCATGTCGACCTCTTCACTTTGCAATAGTTTACACTTAGATTTTTATCTAGGTTATCAAATAAAAGTTAGGGTATAGGGATTATTATTTAATATTAAGTTTTGTATTTAATATTAAATCTCTTATTCAAATTTTGGCATGTTTTATTTGTAAAAGGATTAATTCCTTATATTTTTAGGCCAAAATTTAGGAAGAGAGGCATATTTTGGAGAACTCATAGTAATGGCATATTCTTAGGTACATTTTTAGGCTGAGATAGAGGAGCTTGGATTTTCGAATTAGAGGCTAGAGTTGATTATAAAATTGATTTTTGAGAATCAATTAAGGGTTGCAAATGTTGGAGAGAGAGTCTATAGTGAGTTATTCAGTTCCTAAATGCTTTGAAGCCTTTTGTAACCATTTTCATCAAATTTTGGAAGAAATGAACCAGGTTTTTTAGCTCATATTTTGTGTATTTGTTCAATTTCAATTCTTGTTCTTCTTTTCTAACAAGTGTCAGATTGTTAATTATCTACAGGAAGTGAATGATTTTTTGTTCCTTCCTAAGTTAATTGATTGCCCTAGGCCTTGCATGAGAAATGTATGTTGTTAATTGTTCAAGCTGTTTGTGGTAGAACCCTGATAGCATGAATTCATCAGCCTATATGTTGAGTAGTGAATCAAATTATTAAAGTATTCAATTTGTGAGTCAGATTTGGAACCCATATCTTTTGCAAAGTCTGAATTATTCATTGGTGTATCACCCTAATCTTTTAAGTCTTAAGTTTTTTTTTTCCTTTTCCCAATTAATTTTCAGATTAGGAAAGTGATATTCAATATTTGATAGGAACCAGCCTAGAATCTAGAGATTCCTCTCTAATCATAGTCTACCCACAACTAGGAGAGGTTTCCATTGTTAGATAGAATTATTGTTCTACCTTAATGCCTGATGTAAGGTAACAATTCTAAACCTGAACAATGATCACTATCAAAGGGAGCGAGGATGCTCCTAAGCCTAAGACTCTATTTGTCTTGCGAGGCCCTAAGTCTCATTCTTCCAGACCAGAACAACCTCATGATTGTGTGAACGTTGTTACCCGATCTCGTGTGAAAATCACCATTAAGGGTCTCGACCCTTCTACATCCACACTGAAACAACCTATGGATAAAGCTATTGTTGGCCCCGCCAACAAGAACTTGAAAATGGTCCCCACACCTAGCACTACTAATTACAACATCCTAGACCATTTGCAATGTACCAACGCTCAGATCACTATCTTTGAGCTGTTGAAGATCTCGCTTGCTCATAGGAAGATTCTTGATAAAGCCCTCGCTGAGGAAAATATCCCAAAAGATTTGGATCTTGACTGGTTTCAATCCATGGTGGATCACCTGACCTCACCTCATTATATGTCTTTCTCTGAAGAAGATGATCATTCACTGAGCCATCTGCACAATGCCCCTCTGCATATTGAAGTCATGATAGGCCCAAAGCGCATCTGCTGCATCCTCATTGATAATGGTGTTGGCCTTAATATTTTCTCTACTAAGCTACTCACCCAATTAGGCTATGATGAATAATGCATAGATGCCCGCAAGAAAATCACTATCAAGGCATATGATGAAGAGGAATGAAAATCCAAAGTCCTGGTTGTGCTGCCAATCCGAGTTGGACCTGTTGAGAGGGATGTCATCTATCAAGTTCTAGATATTCCTCTTTTATACAACATACTATTGGGTAGACTGTGGATCTATGAAATGCAGGTGGTTCCATCTACATATCATCAATGTATCAAGTTCCTATTTCATAGAGCAAAAGTAATAGTGTGTGCCAATATGGACTATTCTTGTAATACACTCACACAATCTGCAGACAGTTTTGCCCCAACTAATAGAGAGTCTACTGAATTCCTCGATGCCAAACTCAAAGAAATGGAACAGACTTTGAAACTCAAAGATACGGGCATGGGGGGGTATTAGATTGAACCTGTGTTTTCATTAACAGCTCTGCCTCCATCTCCGCATTCCTATGGGAGACCCTCTGAGAGCAACAAACCTTCTATCAGTTCTCTTCAAATAGTCTATGATGGTGCCTTTGTACGGGCCACAATGCCACTAAAAGATGAGGATGAGGAAAGATCTATTACAGCTTGGGTTTATAAAGGAAAAGACACATCTATATAAATCACTCCTGCTCGTGATATAGAACAAGAACCATACAATGAAGCCTTCAAATTCATGAAGTGCTTTAGTTACAAAGGGAGTCACTACAACATTTGGGGTCGAATTTTGATGCCAATTTGTGACACCACTATAATTTGTGTTTATTTTTTGTGTTTTTTTTTCAAGTGCCCCCAACGGTGTCGTCCCCTGACGATGTCGTAATAGTGATGATGACATCGTAATTGTGACACCTATTTGGTTATAAAAAAAAAAGAAAAGAAAAAAAAAGTGTCATTTGTAATTTTTGTGAATTCGAACAGCTGTCGCGAAGACGGCACTACACTTTTGTGTGGGGCGAAGAGGGCATTCAATTTTGGCATGCGCAGAGAGGCCGATAGCGTGTGGGAAGAGGGCACTAGAACTTGAGGTAGGCATTCGAGCTTTGTTTACATCTTAGCATTTGGAATGCTCGATGACCTGTAAGCTTTGAGAGCTAGGGCATCGTTGCTATTACCTTCAAGGCATTGTGTGAAGTGTTTGATCTCTCTTTATTTATTTATTTGTTGATATTCACTATGTGGTACTCCCTGTTTATGATCATTTCATGAGGAAATGTCTTGGTGGCTTGCAGGCTACAAGCTAGGGCATCATACATTGTTTATTAGCTCACTGTTTAATACTGGCATTGTTTACATCTTTTTATTTGGAATGCTTGATGACCCATGAGTTTTGAGAGCTAGGGCATCGTTTCTATTACCTTCAAGGCATTGTGTGAAGTGTTTGATCTCTCTTTATTTGTTTTATTGTTGATATTCACTATGTGGTACTCCCCATTTATGATCATTTCATGAGAAAATGTCTTGATGGCTCACGGGCTGCAAGCTAAGGCATCATACATTGTTCATGAGCTCACTATTTAATACTGGCATTGTTTACATCTTTTCATTTGGAATGCTTGATGACCTACGAGCTTTGAGAGCTAGGGCATCATTTCTATTACCTTCAAGGCATTGTGTGAAGTGTTTGATCTCTCTTTATTTATTTTGTTGTTGATATTCACTATGTGGTACTACCCGTTTATGGTCATTTCATGAGGAAATGTCTTAATGGCTCACGGGCTGCAAGCTAAGGCATCATACATTGTTCATGAGCTCACTGTTTAATACTGGCATTGTTCATGAACTCACTATTTAATATCTGGCATCATGGAAACATACATTATAGCACTTAGTGTTTTGAATTTGAGCTCGAGCATCATGCAATGTTATTGTTTCCATTGCATGCTTGTTGCTGTTGTGCACCATATATTGTTTTATACACTATTTATTTCATTGAGACCATGAGCTTGGCATTTGTAATGTATTTTATGTTATTGGATCAATGCTACCATGTTGTTGAGTCTGTGTATGGCTTGACTATGCACATGCATAATTGTAGATGAAGATTAGTAATAGGGTGCTAGGCATTGCTTAGACCCTTTGGATCTAACCCCATCTTTTCTTTCCTTGTAGGTTTTGGATCATACAAGAGCATACTAGATTGAACCCTGGGTCAACACTTCATTACTTCAGGTAATGTTTGGTACCTTCATTATTTATGTTCATCCACTTATGTATGTTTTCATTCAGTCATATTCTTCTAAAAGTTGGCTATTAGTGACCATATAGGACCATTCTTGATGTTTTTGGGTCATTTGATGAAAATATGTAAATAGGGACATCAGTATTAAAATAGGGATATATTAAGATTAATATCATAAGTAAAAACATTACACAATGGCATTCAGATTAAGTACAATATGAATTCACATGCCTTTAATTATCATACACTTTTGAAATTATCACTCATTGGTCATTTGACAATTCAAGATATAAGTATCAGAATATAAATTGTTGTAAAAGGAAGAAACAGATATGTACCATCATTTAATACAAAATATAAAAGTATCCCACATACACATAGTTGCTATTAGAACAACCATCCTCTAATCCCATGGTGTACTAGTCTCAAGGTAAGAACAATTTACTTAAGCCATCATATAAGTATCATCCTAAAGTTTAAATAGACATTGACTATGGATATACAACACTAAGCCATAATAAATTACAGAGTTTCACTACAATTTCTATGTCCACTTACAATCATCCTACTACTTACACTGCAATTTCTATGTCCACTTACAATAATAAATTACAGAGTTTCACTGTAATTTCTATGTCCACTGCCATTAAAATATATCACTCCTCCTATTATATAATGTATATGCATACTTGTTTAAAATGTCATACTTGTTGCTCTTAAATATTATTACCATTTCACTCAAATTTACATGACATTAAAGCCAAGCCCAAAATGTATACATATGTGTAAGTATAGGAGAAGCTGGATTCTACAACTATTGAAAAAAATATATATATACCAATAGCAGCTTACGAGAAACTATACTTGTGCTTACCACACCATACCGCAACATCATAATGCTTATGATTTTCAAGCTTCAGTGAGGCTTCATACCACGCATTGTCCACAAATTTGTATGCAATGCTGATTTAGGCTGGAGGTAAACTATATGTGTCATGTAAACAGCATGGTTGAATGCAATCTCTTTTGCGTGTTTTCAAGAGTTTTCCCACCAATACAAGCGTAAATAACGCATTGAATGTAATCTACGAACACTGCGTGGTATGAAGTCTCGCTGAAGCTTTAAATATATCACTCCTCATGTTATTGTCAAAATTAAATTCAAATATAAAATTTATTCTTGTAGAATTAAGATATCCTTATCTCGATAATAAAATAATCTTGTATAATAGCTTTTGAATCACATTAACACACACTCATGTTTTGTAGCATAGTTCATTTTAGAAGTGTATGGCTTGACTATGCACATGCATAATTGTAGATGAGGATCAGTAATAGGGTGCCAGACATTACTTAGATCCTTTGGATCTAACCCCATCTTTTCCTTCTTTGCAGGTTTTGGATCATACAAGAGCATACTGGATTGAACCCCGGGTCAACACTTCATTACATCAGGCAATATTTGGTACCTTCATTATTTATGTTCATCCACTTATGTATGTTTGCATTCATTCATATTCTTCTGAAAGTTGGCTATTAGCGACCATATATGATGATTCTTGATGTTTTTGGGTCATTTGATGAAAAGATGTAAAAGTTTCTTAAAAGTTTATATTTTTTATTTCAACTTTTAAAATCATAAAATGAATAAAATTTAAAGATAAAAAATTAAGATAATCTGTCTTCACTTAAAAAAAAACATAAAGCTCATAAAGCATGGTAAAAGAGAGCCCTAATTGTGGTAAAATGGGAAAGTTGCCATCTTGCACTACTCTTCATATGGCAACTGCTAAGGAATTGTGTTATACAATTTCAAGGCATGAAATTTTATACTTTTTGACATCATACTTTTTCCTCCTTAGCATTGAGTTTACAATGTGGGGGAGTCAAAGAAAATATATGTACAGTTATAAAATTTCATGCCTTGAAATTTGGCATGAAATTTTATAACATAGTTCCTTAGCATTTGATCTTTATATGGCAGCCATGACTTGAGGTAGGCATTTGAGCTTTGTCTTCCCATTAACTCAATTTCATTTTGATGACATTTGTTGATTTAATGGCAAAATATGAATGTTAATACTGGCATTGTTTACATCTTTGCATTTGGATTGCTTGATGACCCGCAAGCTTTGAGAGCTAGGGCATCGTTGCTATTATCTTCAAGGCATTGTGTGAAGTGTTTGATCTCTCTTTATTTGTTTTTTTGTTGATATTCACTATGTGGTACCCCCCGTTTATGATCATTTCATGAAGAAATATCTTGATGGCTCGCAGGCTACAAGCTAAGGCATCATACACTATTTATGAGCTCACTATTTAATATTGGCATTGTTTACATCTTTTCATTTGGAATGCTCAATGACCCATGAGCTTTGAGAGCTAGGGCATCATTTCTATTACCTTCAAGGCATTGTGTGAAGTGTTTGATCTCTCTTTATTTGTTTTGTTGTTGATATTCACTATGTGGTACTCCCTGTTTATGATCATTTCATGAGGAAATGTCTTGGTGGCTCGCGGGCTACAAGCTAAGGCATCATACACTATTTATGAGCTCACTATTTAATACTGGCATTGTTTACATCTTTTCATTTGGAATGCTCGATGACCTGCGAGCTTTGAGAGCTAGGGCATCATTTCTATTACCTTCAAGGCATTGTGTGAAGTGTTTGATCTCTCTTTATTTATTTTGTTGTTGATATTCACTATGTGGTACTCCCTGTTTATGATCATTTCATGAGGAAATGTCTTGGTGGCTCACGGGCTACAAGCTAAGGCATCATACACTATTTATGAGCTCACTATTTAATACTGGCATTGTTTACATCTTTTCATTTGGAATGCTCGATGACCCGCGAGCTTTGAGAGCTAGGGCATCATTTCTATTACCTTCAAGGCATTGTGTGAAGTGTTTGATCTCTCTTTATTTGTTTTGTTGTTGATATTCACTATGTGGTACTCCCTGTTTATGATCATTTCATGAGGAAATGTCTTGGTGGCTGATGGGATGTAAGCTAGGGCATCATACATTGTTTATGAGCTCACTGTTTAATACTGACACTTTTTACATCTTTTCATTTGGAATGCTTGATGACTCACAATCTTTTTGAGCTAGGGCATCATTGCTATTACCTTCAAGGCATTGTGTGAAGTGTTTGATCTCTCTTTATTTGTTTTTCTATTGATATTCACTATGCGGTACTCTCCGTTTATGATCATTTCATGAGAAAATGTCTTGATGGCTCACGGTTTGCAAGCTAGGGCATCATAAATTGTTCATGAGATCACTATTTAATACTGGCATTGTTTACATCTTTTCATTTGGAATGTTTGATGACCTGTGAGCTTTGAGAGCTAGGGCATCATTTCTATTACCTTCAAGGCATTGTGTGAAGTGTTTGATCTCTTTTTATTTGTTTTGTTGTTGATATTCACTATGTGGTACTCCCCGTTTATGATCATTTCATGAAGAAATGTTTTGATGGCTCACGGGATGCAAGCAAGGGAATCATACATTATTCATGAGCTCACTGTTTAATATTGGCATTGTTCATGAGCTCACTGTTTAATATCTAGCATCATGCAAACATACATTAATACAATTACTATTTTGAATTTGAGCTCGGGCATCATGAACTGTTATTGTTGTCATTGCATGCTTGCTACTATTGTACACCATATATTGTTTTATATACTGTTTATTTCATTGAGACCATGAGCTTGGCATTTGTAATGTATTTTCTCTTATTGGATCAATGCTACCATGTTGTTGAGTCTGTGTAAGACTTGCAAGGTTTTACCCCAAAATTTATTAGTAATAAAATATGGACATCAAATAAGGACATCAGTAATAAAATAATACACTTACTATTTTGAATTTGAGCTCAGGCATCATGCAATGTTATTGTTGTCATTGCATGCTTGCTGCTGTTGTGCACCATAACAGCAACAAGAATGCAATGTTTTGAAATTTTGGGATTAAATTGGTGAGTTTGTATACTTTCTCTATTTTAAACTAACCTATGACTTCAAAGGAGGAATTATGAAATATAGTTGTAGGTGGTTATCTCTTCTATAATGATGGAGGAGTCAAAGGTAATGATCAATGAATTTGCTGCTATTAGATCATACATATATTAATACACTTACTATTTTGAATTTGAGCTCGGGCATCATATACTATTTTATACACTGTTTATTTCATTGAGACCGTGAGCTTGACAGTTGTAATGTATTTCCTGTTATTGGATTAATATTGCAATGTTGTTGAGGTTGTAGATGTCCTTTTACTGATCTTGTATAAAGAACATATATACCATATTGACTCATAGCCCATGAGGTGTTTCTTGACAACACATTTGACATCATACTTTTTGCTCCATTTTAGTCTTGATTTACTCACTGCATGCATATGTTTCCTGAGTGCACATCTTTTGTAGCATAGTTCATTTTAGAAGTGTATGGCTTGACTATGCACATGCATAATTGTAGATGAGGATTAGTAATAGAGTGCCAGACATTACTTAGATCTTTTAGATCTAACCCCATCTTTTCCTTCCTTGCAGGTTTTGGATCATACAAGAGCATACTAGATTGAACCCTGGGTCAACACTTCATTACTTCAGGCAATGTTTGGTACCTTCATTATTTATGTTCATCCACTTATGTATGTTTTTATTCATTCATATTCTTCTGAAATTTGGCTATTAGTGACCATATAGGACCATTCTTGATGTTTTTAGGTCATTTGATGAAAAGATGTTAATAGGGACATCAATAATAAAATAGGGATATCTTAATCTTTATGAGCTCAAATTCAAAATAGTAAGTGTATTATTTTATTACTGATGTCCCTATTTGATGTACCTATTTTATTACTAATGTCCCTATTTTGAAGTGTTTGATCATTTCTATTATCTTCAAGGCATTGTGTGAAGTGTTTGATCTCTCTTTATTTATTTTGTTGTGCATATACCTTCTCTATTCAACTCTGATATGCATAGGTGATGAATATTCATATTTTCCTAAGCAGTATTGTGAGCTTTTCTTCCAACACATGTACTATTGTGAAAATCATCACAAGTCCATTTGTTGCAGGAAAGCTCACAGTACACATGTATGGATGTCTGCATGTTTTTCACTTGTTCATATACCAAATGATGAATGCTCAATTATTGCAATGAAAAAGCATTAGAACCATCCATATAGGACCTTCATTATTTATGTTCATCCACTTATGTATGTTTGCATTCATTTATATTCTTCTGAAATTTGGCTATTAACAACCATATAGGACCATTCTTGATGTTTTTAGGTCATTTGATGAAAAGATGTAAATAGGGACTTCAGTAATAAAATAGGGATATGAGGTGCTCAAATAATGAGCTCATAAAATAATATTTTTAGTCTTAATAAAATCTTATAAAATGACATATATTGTGTGAAGTGTTTGATCTCTCTTTATTTATTTTGGTGTTGATATTCACTATGTGGTACTCCCTGTTTATGATCATTTCATGAGAAAATATTTTGATGGCTCGCGGGTTGCAAGCTAGGGCATCATACATTGTTCATGAGCTCATTGTTTAATACTGACATTGTTTACATCTTTTCATTTGGAATGCTTAATGACCCGTGAGCTTTGAGAGCTAGGGCATCATCTTTATTACCTTCAAGGCATTGTGTGAAGTGTTTGATCTCTTTTTATTTATTTTGTTGTTGATATTCACTATGTGGTACTCCCCGTTTATGATCATTTCATGAAGAAATATTTTGATGGCTTGTGGGCTACAAGCTAGGGCATCATGCATTGTTTATGAGCTCACTATTTGAGCACCTTTTGTCCTTATTTGATTGGTTGGTAATCAAATAGTGAGCTCATAAACAATGCATGATGCTTGAGCTCAAATTCAAAATAGTAAGTGTATTATTTTATTAAGACTAAATATATTGTTTTATTAAAATTTTATTAAGATAAAGTATTTTGGGTTAGTTTTATGTTGTTTTATAAGATTTTATTAAGACTAAGTATATGATGTAAACTCATAATTATACTTGATATATATACTTCAAAGGAGGAATTATGAAATATAGTTGTAGGTAGTTATCTCTTCTATAATGATGTAGGAGTGAAAAGTAATGATTAATGAGGTTGCTGCTATTAGATCACACATTAATACACTTACTATTTTGAATTTGAGCTCAGACATTATGTAATGTTATTGTTGTCATTGCATGCTTGCTACTGTTGTGCACCATATATTGTTTTATACACTGTTTATTTCAATGAGACTGTGAGCTTGGTTTTTATTTCAGAAGTGTATGGCTTGACTATGGACATGCATAATTGTAGATGAGGATCAGTAATAGGTTGTCATTCATTGCTTAGATATTTTTTTATATAACCCCATCTCTCTTTTCTTTGCAAGTTCTAGATCACACAGGGGCACACTAGATTCATACCTGGGTCAAAAATTCATCACTTCAGGCAATGTCTGGCACCCTTATTATTTATGTTCATCCTCTTATGTTTTGAATTTGAATTTGAGGTCATAAAGATTAAGATATCCTACTATTTTGAATTTCTATGTGCTTTGAGCCAATGAAATTTTTGTAATTTTGTAATTTTAAAAAAGAAAGTGTCATTTGTAATTTTTGTGAATTCGAAGAGTTGTCGTGAAGACGACACTGCACTTTTGCATGGCGCGAAGAGGGCATTGTTTATGAGCTCATTGTTTGAGCACCTCAATTTAATTTTGATGGAATTTTTTGATTTAATGGCACAATATGAATGTTAATAGTGGCATTGTTTACATCTTAGCATTTGGAATGATTGATGACCCGCGAGCTTTGAGAGCTAGGGCATCGTTGCTATTACCTTCAAGGCATTGTGTGAAGTGTTTGATCTCTTTTTATTTATTTTGTTGTTGATATTCACTATGTGGTACTCCCCATTTATGATCATTTCATGAAGAAATGTCTTGATGGCTCACGGGCTGCAAGCTAGGGCATCATACATTGTTCATGAGCTCAGTATTATTTAATAATGGCATTGTTCATGAGCTCACTATTTAATATCTAGCTAGGCCATGTAAATGGTACCAAGCCAACCCAATCAGACCAATAAAATATGTCATGTTTATCTTTGTCAAATACACTTGTTCACCATTTTGTTCTTGTTCTTCACACAAATATTGCATCAAAAGTAATTGTAAACAATGATTCAAAGAAAAAAAAAAACAACTACAATAGATCAGACCCCAAAAGAATATAGTTAACTACAATAGCTCATAGTCTCAATGAAATAAATAGTGTATAAAATAATATATGGTGCACAACAACAACAAGCATGCAATGACAATAATTTTAACATTCCATGATGCCCAAGCTCAAATTTAAAACAATAAGTGTATTAATGTATGATCTAATAGCAGCAACCTCATTGATCTATCTTTGTTATATTGATGCTATTAGATCAAATAGGGACATCAGTAATAAAATAATGCACTTACTGTTTTGAATTTGAGCTCATAAAGATTAAGATATCCTACTATTTTGAATTTCTATGTGCTTTGAGTGAATGAAAATTTTATCATCATGATGAAGTAATAATGCATTAAATGTCTTACTTATATTCCTATTTGATTGGAGGGTGCTTTGTTTGTTATATTGTTGCTATCAAAATAGAACGGTAGTGGTGATTCAATGCATCTATAGCCTCAACAACATGGTAGCAATTATCCAATAACAGAAAATACATTACAAATGCCAAGCTCACGGTCTCAATAAAATAAACAGTGTATAAAACAATATATGGTGCACAATAGCAGCAAGCATGCAATGACAAAAATAACATTGCATGATGCCCAAGATCAAATTCAAAACAATAAGTGTATTAATGTATGATCTAATAGTAGCAACCTCATTGATCATTACCTTTCACTCCTCCATCATTATAGAAGAGATAACTACCTACAACTAGGGCATCATGCATTGTTTATGAGCTCACTGTTTGAGCACCTCATGTCCCTATTTGATTGGTCGGTGCTCAAACAGTGAGCTCGTAAATAATGCATGATGCCCTGACTTGCAGCCCACAAGACATCAAGACATTTCCTCATGAAATGATCATAAACGGGGAGTACCACATAGTGAATATCGAAACAACAAAATAAATAAAGAGAGATCAAACACTTCACACAATATATGTTGTTTTATAAAATTTTATTAAGACTAAATATATTGTTTTATGAGCTCACTGTTTGAGCACCTCATGTCCCTATTTGATTGGTCGGTGCTTTGTTTGTTATATTAATGCTATTAGATCAAATAGGGACATAGAATTCGATATCAACCTATCATATATCCATTCCAAATGATATAACTCCATTTGAATAAACATAGATGCCAACCATTTGACAAAATGTCCATATGAAATATAGAGCAATACATTAATTTTATAGCGAATTAATTTTATAATGAATTAATTTTATAATGAATTCATTTTATAGTGAATTCATGATTTATAATTCAGTTGTAATAGTTCAATGTGTTTAAACTCAAGAATACCCCTTACTTGGTTTCCGACAAAGCCTTTGGCGAAATATGTCAGAAAATGAGAAGCTATGAGAAGGTGACATGAAGCTAATGAAAGGAGGCATCTCCAATTTGTTTTGTAGATATACACATTAAGGATCATGTTAGATAATGCAAGGGAATTTGATCAAAATAGGGAGACAATCTCTAGATTGTTGTCTAACTTTCAAAGAGAAGGCGATGACAAATGTTATTGTCCATGCAAGAGTTGTAATGGCTTAAAGAAAAAAAGAATCAAAATCAAAACAGAAAAGAGACATTGTAGGGAGAATGGTCACATTGAAGGGGAGTTTGATTATAATCTAGTGGTAATTTGTTTGTTATATTGTTTTCACAATTAATATACATATGAACCATGGAAGGAGGTTTGATTATCACATTAAAGGGGGGTTTGATTATCATCATTTTTATATAGGTCGATCTCCCCAGTGTGAATATAGAGGAACATGGAGGTGTGAGTATTGAAGTTGAAGATCATGATCCCATGGAAGATGACGATCATGCACCAGAAAACATATTTGAAGATGATGGTATGAATGCATTGATCATTGACATATTTGGTACTAGTGCCGCTGGTGCTAGTGCTACTGATGATGATGATTATGATGAGGATGACATTGACAATGTCCATGATATACCTCTACTTAAGAAGGAAAACATGACCCTTTACAAAGGCTCCCAATCTACTCTTCTCTTTGTTGTATTATTGTTGGTGAATTTGAAGATTATAAATGGTTTATCCAACATAGAATGTCATGTATGCTAAGGTTTGTCATATATGTCATTATAGTCTATAAAAGGTGAAACATGTACCATTAAGATTGTTTATAGTATTGACTTATATTATTTGTTGCAGATTGATAGGTGACTTTATGTTACCACCATCAAATGTTCTTCCTTGCTCGTACCAACAATTACGTGCCACTATGAAACATATTGGAATGGAGTATCAAACAATAGATGCTTGTTCCGAAGATCATATTATTTATTATAAAGAATACAAAAATGCAATAGAATACCCTGAATGCCATACAAGCAGATATCGAGATGATCAAATGACAAAAAAGGTGCCTCGCAAGGCTCTTCATCACATCCCCATTATTCCACGTCTAAAATGATTATTCAGGTGTAATAGCTTGGCACAATTTATGGATTACCATGCAAGTGGTAGGAGTCAAGATGACATTATTCGAATGTCTGTAGATGGTTCATCATTTATGGACATAGAGGAAAAGTGGCCACACTTTAAAGAGGAACCTGAAAATCTTAGGCTTTCTCTGGCATCAGACGGTGTCAATCCACATGGAGAGATGAGATTTGTTTACTCGGTGTGGCCTATTTTTGTTATAAACAATAACCTTCCTCCATGGATGTCAATAAAAAGGGAGCACATTATGTTGGCAATGATTGTTACAGGTATCTTATTTTATAGTTATCTACATGTAATTATAAGCCTTGGAGTGAAATGGCCACAATAATTATCTGATGTTGTTGTTAATTCAATTAGGTAAGTACCAAGTGAAAGATATGAATGTATATATTGCACCTCTTATCGACGAGTTGTTGGTGTTATGGAATGGTTTCACTATGTATGACATCTCCCGACCAATTGGACAAAAATAATTTCAATTTCATGCAATGCTTGTGTGGACAATTCATGATGCTCCAGGGTTGACACATTTTTATGATATGTTATGGTGAATTCTAGTTGTACGCAATAATTCAAATTCTAAAAATATACATATTTAATCCAATTTTATCGATATCTTGTAGGTCTTCAAACAAAGGAAAAATTTGCATGTCCAATGTGGAGTCCAAAGATGAAATCCCGTCATTCCAAAAGTTTAAGAAAATAAGTGTTTGATGAGTATAGGCAGTTCCTCTCCAGAAATCATAAGTATCGAAGTGCAGAAAAACATCTTTTCAATGGGAAATAAGAGACTACATCAAAGCCCCGAAGAATGACACCTCACCTATGGTAGTTGGAATATAATAGAATTCGAGGTAATATCGTTCCATGTAATGGTCGATGTTTGAAAATTATATATTTTGATTGTGTTTTGTTGGCTAATTATGTAATTGATGATCTTGAAGGTCGTGAAGGCATCACCGACCAGCTTCTAAAGGGACTAAAATGTTATCCCAAAAAATTTAGTAGGCTTCCCTACTATGAGCATCTATAAATTGTGCATTTGTTTGATACTATGCATATTAGAAAGAATGTAACAGAGACACTATGGAAAATATTGGACGGAAGGCGTGACAAAGAAAAACTTGGCAAAATTTGTAATGACATTCATGATTCCAATCATGCAATGAAAAATATCATTGAATCAAATAGCAATGGAGACCAGATCAATGCAAGTGCTCTTCCTTGGTTATTAACAAAACAACAAAGTAATGCCATAAAAGAAGTGATCCAAAAAAATTGATTTTGTACAGGATTTGTTGCAGATATAAGCAATCTCATATCAAAGAAAAATAATTTTGGTTCAGGAATGAAAATGCATGATTGGCATACCTTCATCAAGGTAAGTCATAGTCTTTTGTATTTACAATATATTCGTGTAATTACATTCAATTTTTATCATATGAAATGATCAGTTGACAATTGTTGCAGTATTTTCTACCCCTATCTCTCCTAGAGAACTTTGACAATAATATCAAACAAGTGATATATGATTTTGGAAAATACATGAGGTAAGCAGTGATATTTGTTCAATATATGAAACAATAATATCAAACAAGTAATATATTGTGAAGTCTCATATTTATATATTTATGTCTTGAATCCCTTGTAGGTGGTTGTCATCTAAAGAAATCCATAAAGAAGATATAAAATATTGGAAGAAAAGAATTTGTCGATTAATGTGTGAAATGCAAAAGTGTTTACCTCTAGCTTTTTTTCAATGCACAAAAACACTACCTCATACACCAAGTTGAGAAGATTGAATTGTGTAGACTTGTACATGCTAGGTCAATGTGGATGGTTGAGAGATACTTGAAATTTTTGAAAGATTTGGTATGACAAAGAGCATGTCCCGAGGGTTCTATGGTTGAGCGCTATATGGTATACCAGATGATGGTGTACATTACTCAATATCTTCCTCATCTTGCAGCAAAGACCCATATAGATTGCATTTGGGATCTCGACTCAATTAAAAAATTTGAAGGGGAGTATTTGGTGGGAAAAGGTAGATTTAGGAAACTGAAAGGTAATAAATTATGAGATGTTATTGTAGTTAATTATTTCTTAATCTTCAAAATAAATCTATTGTAAGTCATCTATTTAATTTTGTATAGCTACTAAAGAGTGGGATGCAATACATTTATTTATTGCAAATAATCAAGATTGGATGACGGTATGGATTGAACGATGTCAGCATGATGGTCATAAATTAACATGAGAATTTGTGTCTTCATTGGTTATACAAGCTCATCGTAATGGAGATCTCAATGTTACACAAAAGGAAATAGATTTAGCATATGGTTTAAGAGATCACTAGGTACTTATAAATTTGTTAATTAATCAACCATATGTTTTCAACTCAAGATGCAATAATTTATACATGTTTGATATTATTGCAGGTGAAACACCACAAGGCTATGTTTTGCAATGGTTATAAATTTCACATCAAAAAATTGGATGGCACAAAGAGAACTTATGATTCTGGGATAAGTGCAGTGTTCCAAGTGACTAATATTTCATCTAAAAATGACTTACATCCTTGAGAGTCACAAAATCGATACTATGGTATTCTAGTTGATATACTTGACTGTGACTTTAATTTCTTCAAATTAGTTCTCTTCATTGTGAAATGGTACAAACTACGACTCAATAAAAATGATCCTGATAGACTGTTATTGAACATGATAATGGATTTCCAATGATTAATACAAGGTTGTTTGAGCCAGTTGGAGAAGAACCTTATGTTCTTCCAAGCCAATGTGAGCAGGTATTTTACTCAGAGGTTCCACATAAACCAGGTTGGTCATGTGTTGATAGACATGATCCAAGAGGAAGGTCGATAAAGTATAATGCAATGGAAGAAGATATCGAGGAAGATAAAGAAGTGGAAGATGATGTAGATGATGATCACAATCGAGAGCTAGTCGAAGAAGAATATGAAGAAGACAATGATGATGCTGCTATTGATGATGATGCTGCTACTAATGATGATGATGCTGCTACTGATGAGGATGATGATGATGATGTTGATGGTGATGATGAGGATGACGGCGATGATAGTGGTGGTGATGATGTCATCGACGATGATGATCTTGATTATGAGATGGATGAAGAAGAATATCAATGACATGAATGAAATGTATAATTATGCCAGATGTTTGGCATGTTCTAATGATTGTTTTATATGTACTACTCTTATTCACCTTGTTTTATATGTCCTACTTATATATCTTTTCTCTTTTGTATTTTTTGCAGTATTTTTTTATATCAATGCATTTAATCTAAATACTATCTTATGAGAGTTGCTTCTGCTAATTTTCTATTTCCTTACACATCAATGATGTTAAATCACAAGGGATTCTCTTTGTTCCCTGTAATGGAGTGAGCTAATTCTGAATTTCTTAGTAATTTCTTTTTATTGCATGGTTGTCTTTGGTTTGTCATTTTGTTTTGAGTGTCTAGTGATTTAAACCAAAGACTTTGACTTAACCAAAAAATGTGCAAGTCTACATTAGTATGTTTCTTTTTATTGTAATTATAATTAGTATGAATGAACAAAATAATGACAATGCAATATTTGTTGAAATAGCGTCGATGACTTCAGTCGATGTGCCTATGTGTCAATGTGGTGTTGGCTCATGCATTTTGAAAATGTCACGCACAACAAGTAATCTTGGGCATCAATTTTGGGTTTTCCCAAATAGGAAAAAGGTCTAGATACATAATTATATTTTATGTTTAAAATAATGTGACAACTAATCATTTTATGAAGAACTAATGTACATTTGGTATTGCGGGGAAATAGTGGATGTCAATACTTTCGGTGGGTCGATCAAACCATATTTACATCTACCCCATCTACATCTATACCTAATGAATGAAATGAGTGCAACTTGTGCAAGGCTTGAGAGGCAAATAGTGCCGCCAAGATTGCTTCAATGGTGAAAGAAGAAATCATATTTTTGCGATGCCTTCTTTGTGTAGTTTGTGCACTACTTTGTTGGGACCATATGCATAAATGTGGTTAACAAAGGGCTATTGTAGATACTAATTTTTTTTTTAGAATATCTAGTAGATACACATAAAGAATATGCACATAAACAGGACAAATGAGAAACATAAATGTAGATATCACAACAGTTGAGAAACATAAATGTAGGCATCATAGTCACAATTTTTTGAAGACACAACATAATTGAATGATATACCCAGACAATGCAACACAACAATATACCATTCCTTTGGTTCCAAGTTTACACTACAGTAAACAAACCCATAGATAAAAAATAAATTTAGAGAGTGGAAGGGGGTTGTAATGACCAAAATAATACAGGGTCCCTATATTATTTTGATCATTGTCGCTCTCCTCCTGTGCTCTCTAAAATTATTTTTTATCATATGGGTTTTGTTTATAGTAGTGTCAACTTGGAATTGGAGGAGTAGTAGTTGTGTTGCATCATCTGGGTATACCACTCAATTATGTTGTGTTTCCAAAAAATTGTGACCATGATGCCTACATTTATGTTTCTCAGTTATTGTGTCCCATGACCCCTTATGACCCTTTACACCCTTTACGATCCCTAAGAATACATCTTAGAGGTCTTAAAATGTTGTAAAGGGTCATAAGAGGCTCCTGGGAGGGGTCAGATGAGCTTCCACCTTCACGCGGTTGGCCCTGTTAAGTAGAGAATGTTAAACTATTCTTGAAACAAAGAGAAGCTCAATAATTTAAGATCTTAATCCACGTATGACAAATATATATCGATCCATCTCAATGGCTACCAAATCAACAGATCTCTGCCAAGAACCTAGTCATAAAGAAACACCACAAACTGCACCACGAACCTGCTGTGAAGAGGCATCCAATGTCTCATAAGTCACATCAAATGACCCACTTTTTGTAATCTAAGTCTCTTAGCTTGGTTCACTAAGAAGAAGACTTCTCCCAAGTCATCACGGACACCATAGTGATCTACGAATCTCTAATGTGCAAGTTTTGCATGTTTCTCTCTTGACATCACATCTAACTCATTCGAAACTATGGAAAAAATGGTAGATGATCCCAGTGATCCATCACAACCCGATCTCAACAACAACACAAAGAGTAGCTCGATTCTATCTTCAAGCCAGTCATTACACAATCTACTCAAACTCTAAGTCAAGTCACTGCAACACTCCATAGGAACAAAGCACATCCAATTTAGACCAAAGAAGTCAAGAAGTCACTCGAATCATATCTGAATGCAATCAGGTTTGCATATATCTCACAAAAACATCGAGAAGAATGCATCTCTGATCGTCACACTAGCTTCTTGTGCTAGAGCAATCGCTGTTAGAAATCTCGATTTGGTAGGATCCATTCCAAATCTAAGTCTCTAGACTCGACTCAATAATCCATGAGCCACTATCGAATCTACTGCAAAGTCATCTCTGAATGATCCATAACCAAATCATGAGCAGGAACCAGATCTGCAAGAACACCATTCTAAATCGATACCAACTTGATCGACAAATATATATATATATATATATATATATATATATATATATATATATATATATATATATATATATATATATATATATATATATATATATATATATATATATATATATATATATATATATATATATATATATATATATATATATAATTGATTGTCATCGCAATTGGGATGGCCATAAAATAATGACGGTTATCTGTCAAAACAATCTGACATCCAGACATTGCATGTACAGCATCGTTGTCGGTAAAAAACTATAAATGATGGATATGCATCATAAATTTCTGACGAGTCTCCATCGCATGTACAATATCACTATCATTGAAGACTACAAATGATGGATATCTGTCATAAATTTCTAACAGATATCTGTCGCATTAACAACATCTCCGTCGACAAACAAACTACAAATGACGGTGACCCATCGGAAGATTCAGACGGGTCATTGTCATTTGTAGTTTGTTTGTGACAGATAGGCATCCCAATTGCGATGGCCATAAATAGGTCTGGTGACAGGTTCACCTTGTTGGCACCCCCTTCTTGTGATGTCCATTATTGTCATAATTATGATGCCCATCAAAGCCGTCATTTTTTCTAACTGCAAAACTACGATGTCGGGTGGTGTCACTTTATCAACAGTATACAATCATAAGTCTAATGGTTTGCCATCAAAAAAAGGGCTCAAATGTACTAGTGAGTGGCCCTATAGGGGTGAATGATAATGGTTTTCTTGAACCAATTGAAGCCATAGGTCACCGAACCAAAGACACCACAGGTCTAGGCTTTAAGAATATCCCGTTTCATTTAGGGATTAACAAATTTATACGAGAGCCATAATTCCAGCCAAAACTTGAAGATACTACCATAGTTGCAAATTTAGAGTATAGCTCTAATGAGGATATCTTTCCCTATCCCATTCCTCCAGATCTTGCTACATTCCTTGTAGAACCGGATGATCCTATTATACCTATCAATCTGGTAGAGACTGACAGTGATTCTAATGACACCACCTTGGCCACCCCACTAACATATGAGCGGTTGATAGAAATCCAAACTACTGATCCTAATTATGTAGGTGATTTGTACATGCCACCATCCCTTCAAGAGCAATTCAAGAAAGGACAAAACCAGCAAACCATTAATACTACAAGGGATGAAAATGAGTCAGATGGTACAACAAGTATTGATGGAATCCCCATATCAAGCATCACTAATTCACATGAGTATGAGTTTGATTCTCTATCTAATGCAACTTTTGATAAAGATATAGATGTTTTTCATGTGTATGAAAACCTTCTCAAAGTAGGTGAAGGGTCCAGTGTTAGGAAAACCGTGTGATTCCACTAACATTAACATTCCCTCTACTTCCTCTGTGAGGACTTGAGAGGAATCAAACACACCTCTAGATGAGATTTCTCTAGGTCTTAACTTGCTTGTCAGTGCTTTCAATGACTATACTATGAACGTAATTGAACCCACCACTTCTTTCACTCTGCCATCCTGAGCTCATCAACTAGAACTCTCCCTCTCCATCTAGTGAAGTCCTTATGTTCCAAAATGACTATACCCTTGCTTGTTACCTCAATGTTGTCGAACCTGTAATGTTCTCCACCAGTGAAGATGGTGTCAACATGACTAAAGCTGATATCAAGTATCTCAGTCACAAAATTAAAAGAAAAAATAATAGATGCTCTGATGGTGAAAACCACATTGTGGTAGTGTCAGAGCCGAAAAAAGTAAAAATAAAAGACGTATCCAAGGGTGAAAACCTCACTAAGGTGCCCAAGGATGAGATAATTGATATGCTTCCAATTCATTTTCAAGAAATATCATTAGTACTAATTGAACCAACCCAACTAGTGAACTTGGGCACAGAAGCTACAGCTCAGATTATTCATTTTTTACAGTCACTATCTACAGAAGAGAAAGAAGAGTTCACCAGTTTCTTTCGAAGCAAGAAACTCAATTTTGCATGGACTTACTCTGATATGACTGGATTGGATCCTAATCTAATCATGCATCATCTGTCTATTGCACCAGGTGTTAAGCTTGTCAAACAAAAGCTTCGTAAGATGCATCCACATGTGGCACTCTTAGTCAAGGTGGAGTTAGAAAAACTTCTCAAAGCTAGTTTCATCAGAGCCATTGACTACGTGGAATAGATTTCCAATATTGTTCCAGTTTCTAAGCATGATAAATCCATTTGAGTCTACATAGATTTTTGGGACCTGAATAAAGCATGTCCTAAAGATGACTTCCCGTTACCCAATATTGACATGATTGTGGACATGATGTATGGCTATGAAATGTACTCTCTAATGGATGGTTTCTCTAGTTACAATCAAATAAAGATCGCTCCAAAAGATCAAGAGAAGACTTCCTTCACATGTGCTTGGGGAACTTTCTATTGGAATGTCATGCCCTTTGGACTTAAAAATGCTGGAGCTACATATCAAAGGGTTGTAACCACTATCATTCATGACATGATGCACAAAAGAATGGAAGATTATGTGGATGACACTTTGGCCAAGAGCATGCAATAGAAGGTACATCGTATAGATCTAGGTCCTATACTAGATCGAATGGAACAATTTAGTCTGAGGCTCAACCCAAAAAAGTATGCATTTGGTGTCACTTCTGGAAAGCTATTGGGTTACATCATATCTGCTAAAGGCATAGAGGTAGATCATGAGAAATTTCAAGCTATCATGGAAATTCCTCCACTGCGCAACATCAGTTAGATGAGAGGTCTCCAAGGTCAGTTACAATCTATCTGGCACTTTATTGCACAATTGGATGATAAGTCACAACCATTCACAAAGACTCTACATAAAGGTGTGACTTATGAGTGGAATGAAGACTATGACAAAGGGCTCACACAAATCAAGCAATATCTTCCGAATCCACCAATCTTGATGCCTCATATTCATGGGAAGCCACTCATCCTTTATATCTCAGCTATAGACACATCTTTGGATGCCATGTTGGCTCAAGAAGATTAGAATAACAAGGAATGACCTATTTATTACATCAGTAGAACTCTAGTCTCTTATGAGATGAACTATTCAGTAGTTGAAAATCTTGTCTAGCAATGGTGTTTGCTTCATAGAAACTATGGCACTATATGCTTGCTCACACTACAAGACTCATTGCTAAAATTGATCCATTAAAGTACTTGCATAGCAAATCTGCCCTCACAGGTAGACTAGAAAAATGGGTCATGATACTCAGTGAGTTTGACATTGAGTATGTAGAGATAAAGGCTATCAAAGGACAAGAAATTGTAGATCAGTTGGCAGAAGCTCCTCTCAAGGATCATCAACCATTGAACATTGAGTTTCTAGATGAGTCTATAATGCTTCTTAAACATCAAACATGGAACATGTTCTTTGATGGATCGTTCACCCAGCAGGGGTCGGGTGCTAGAATATTTTTCATTACCCCACAAAGGTACTCTTTACCAAAGGCATACAAAATGTTGTTTCCTTGTACAAATAACATTGTTGAGTATGAAGCCCTAATCAATGACATGATGATAGCCATTGAATGGAGATTAGATGAACTTAAAGTCTTTGGAGACTCACAATTGGTAATCAATTAGGTTAATGACATCTATCAAACTAAGGATGATAAGCTAGTGCCTTATAAATGGATGGTAGATGATCTAAGAAAATACTTTGCACATATCACTTTCCAGCAGATTTCCAGAGTAGATAACAAAATAGCTGATGCAATGGCTACTCTTGCCTCTATGTTACAGATGCCAGGAAATGACTTCAGACATGAATTCTTGGTGGAAACATTATGCTACCTAGCCTACAATACCCCTAAATCTAGGATGATCTATTTAGTCATTGGACATGATTCATCCCGCTACCATCATATCTACTCCTACCTCTAGGACTAGATTATTCCAGACACTTACACCTAGAATGAAAAACATTACCTAATCCATAGTGCTTCACACTATGTCATTGTAGCTAACAACTTGTATAGGCAAGGTCGAGACAGTACCCTCCTTAGGTGTTTAGATCCTGACGAGTCCAAACGTACGTTAGCTGAGGTGCATGAAGACATCTATGGTTCTCATTCGAGCGGTCTAACTACATTGGCTCGTAAACTTATTAGAGTTGGTTACTATTGGCCAGATATGGAAAAAGAAGCTACACAATATGCTAAATCTTGCAAATAGTGTCAGCTCCATGAAAATGTGATTCACGCTCTTGCCAAGGACCTCATTCCCTTCATCAATTTCTGGTCGTTTCAACAATGGGCCTTTGATTTGGTGGGTCAAATTCATCTGTCTTCATCAAGGGGACACAAGTTCATTATCATTGCTACAGATTATTTTACTAAATGGGTTGAGGCACTACCTCTGACCATAGATGATGGAAAATCTGTAGCCAGGTTTATATTGAATTACATCATCTATAGGTATGGTGTACCCTCCTCAATAATTATTGATAATGGGGGGCTGTTCAAAAATAAGGATCTAAAGGAATTATGCACTAAGTTCAAAATCATTCAGCACTAGTCTTCCATCTATTATCCCCAGGGTAATGGACAGGTAGAAGCATCCAATAAGATGATTCTCAAGATCCTACACCGCACAATTCACAAATCTGGTAGAGATTGGCACCTCCAGATTAATCTAGCTTTATGGGCCTATAGAAAAAGCATTCAAACACTAATAAGGGCCATGCCCTTTGCCTTATTTTATGGCATATATGATGTGTTTCCTATTGTGGTCGAGATTCCTACCTTGCGAGTCTCAATGAAGGGCCTCATTACTGATGAAGATATTAGAATATCTCAGCTATACGAGCTAGAATTACTGGATGAACATCAGCAGATGGCATTCAATCATCTTAGAGCATATCAAAAAAGGATGTCTAAGAGCTACAATAAGAAAGTCAGACCAAGGGAATTCCAAGTGGGTGATCTCATCCTGAGAGAGAACCCCAAGAATCAATAATAGCGCATCTAGAAGGGAAAGTTTGAACCAAATTGGCTTGGCCCGTACATTATCACTACAACATTTGGGTCTGGTGCGTATCAACTCTCTACTACTAAAGGAGAACAGCTCAAAGAGTCGATCAACGCTTTGCACCTAAAGTGATTCTACACCTGAGACATCTTCTTGTTAGAAATAGGGAATACTGAGGGGGGGGTGAATCAGTATTCTACAAACTTTGTCTTTTTCCCAATTATGGATATAACAGATTATCTTTATACATGCATAACATAAGAAGCTAAATAACATGCATAACAATAAAGAACTCATAACACATTATTTATTCTTGAGGAAACCCTGGCCAAGGGAAAACCCTGGTGGGGATGGTACCCACAAAGATCCACTAATCAAAAGTATCATGTTAAGGATGTTGACCTTGTTAGGAGTCTATTACAAGCATATAGTGTATCAGTCTTGATTAAGGGACTATAGGCCTTGTTAGAAGCCTCAACCCTATTAGGAGTTGTAGTACAAAATGTGATTACCAAATGAGCCCACTACCCAAACAAGTAATGTACAATATACACTAATTACAAAATAGGTTAAGGTACAAACCTTATACTGCTTCCATCAATATCACTTCGTTGCTCTTTCACTATCGCTATTACATATGCTTCATATACTTCGCATCATATCACTTGTCCTTCTTTCTCAATAAAACTGTAATTACTTACAATTACATTTACATTTATACCAATAGCTTTATCCAAGAGTTAACATCTAGGATGTCATCCCTTTATATTGTTAAGTCATTATTTTAATAAACAAAATAATCCCTTAACTCTTTACTAGTTCTGTCTTCATATTCTGTCCTATCGGCTTCACACTGTCTTTGGTAAAACTATCATAACTTCTTCCATACATGTCATACTAACTTGTGCTCTGAGATAGGTGATCAATAGATATCATAGAGTCTATGTTCAAGTGTGCAAGCACTGAACTTACTCCAGTCAACATCGCAAACAAACACTGTGTCCAAGTTCACTGGTAAAACACTGTCTCACACTTAGCAAATTTGCAATGCGCTTTGTCATACTTGCTCTCTGACCTGTGTGATCTTCCTGTGGATCATATGTTTCCATAATGACAACATCTATGTAATCAACTCAGCCAAATTGCCAACAATCTCCCCCTTTGTCATTGGTGGCAACATATGAGAAAATTGGCTAAGTGTACAACTCAAAATCTCAAAATTGTTCAAAACTGTGGCCATAGTATAAAATACATACTATCCTTATAACTCCTCAAAAATTATTGCCTCTAATATAGTACTCCCCCTGAGAGTAACAACCCTTATCATATACTATCAATTTTCTTCTATATATCTCTCCCCCTTTGACAACAATGACAAACATAAGGTAGGGAGGGTCACAAAATTGTATCACAAAAAGTTATACCTCAATTTATTTATTGCAAAGCTGGTAGGCTTGCAACACAATTTGCAAAATCTACCTTCATGGCTTCTATCTCCTCCTCTCATGATTTCTTAATGGAATCTGCCACATTAAGTAGTGCACTCAGTCCATAAGAAGCAATTTCACATGCTTGGAGGTTTTCAAAGTTAAATTTATGAAAAGATGTCTTTGCTGAAAGACATTCTTCCAGCTGTTCTTTAATTATGCTCAACTTCATAGAAGCATGCTCTCTCAAAAGAGTGTATCTTCTCAATTTCTTGTCTTTCTCATCTTGTACAACTCTGATTTCATCATAAAGTTTCCTAACTTTCTTCTCAACATCACATACCTTCACATTGGGACTAGACAGAAGGTTTGTTTCATTCAGAATCTCTACTTCCTTTAACTTTATCTTTTGATCTTCCTCAGCTGTCAAAGTCTCTGATTTTGTACACTGTATGTACAAAGATTTTCATGTTTCCAAGTGCTTCCTCAAATCCTTGATACAAATATCAAGAGTATTGACATCATTTCTGATATTTTGACTGATGTTCAAAAGCATTCTAGCCTCATAGTCTACTTGTGCTTTTACTTTTGCAATATCAGCTAGGTTTGTGAATTCATCATCAAAGGTGCTCATTACCTTCTTTGCCTTCTCCATAGGGTCTGCTTCTTAAATTTGTGTAGTTACAGTACTTTGTAACTTCTCAGTTAGTGCCTTCAAACACCCTTCAAGACTCTTCACCTTCTTATTCTTACCAATTATTTTGTTCAAGGATGTAATCAGTTCCAACTGATCATCATCATCTACTTCTTTTCCCAAATGCTCAATCATAGATCCAATTTGAGTCTTCTTTCTAGTCTCAGGAGTAAGACTAATATCTTCTTTGGTGGGAATGGAAACTTGTTCTTCTATAATTGTTAGTTCCACAACTGTGGTCTCTGTCATCTCTTCTTCTTTTGTAGCTTCATGTTCCTCAAAGGCCGAATTGTCAACAATGTTCTCCAAATTCTTGAATACATTTTCATCAGTATCCAAGGTGATTTTTGTACCTTCTACATTCATTGTTTCATCTTCAATATTAATAGTTGGAGAAGAGGGAATGTCCTCTTGTACTTTCTCACCTACTTTCTCTACTGCAACTGATGATTCTCCAACATATTCTGCCATAACCTTGATAATTGCCTATTCTATCTCAGAATTTACTTCTTCATACCTACCTCCCATAATCTGAATTGTTCTCCTTTTGGTTCTCAGATGGGTGCTTAGCGCTTTCATGATCTGATTAAAATGAGCTTCATCTCTTATTTCATAAAGCTTCCTCACAAGCTTTTCTCTGATAGTTGTCTCTTCCTCTGATGCTCTCTTCTTCCTATTTAGAAGTTTGTTATAAAGATCATTAGGTATCTGTCCTTGAATAGTATATACTTCTTGCCAATCAAGATCATATGCTTCACAACTACATTCTCTAGATTAAGTCTATCAGTATAATCATACAGATCATAATATTTGTTCATTCTTGCAAAGTCACCATTCTCAATAATCTGCTCATTAAGCTTTTCAACTTTTGGTTTCCAAGCTTTCTTCTTAGTAGTGAGATCATCTTTAACTTCTGCAATCTTTCTTGGAATAGGTTGCACTAGAGTTTTATGTCTCTTTCCTGGTCTAGTAGCACTTTCCTTAACTCTTTTGCTAGGTGTGGAGGAAGTGGATCTAGTAGACATCTTTGTTTCTATGTCCTTCTCAAGTACTTCCACTTTCACTTTTACTTGTGGTTCTTCTTGTGGCACTGCAATTGATGATAAAGGAGGGATAGACAAAACTTCCTTTTGTCCACTCTCTCTGATTGCTGCTATTGTCTACTTTGCTACCAAAAACTCTCTCTTTGTCATTCCTGTATCTTTTAAGATTTTCTTAATAGTGCTCTCAACTCTCTTCTTAGACTACTTCTCTTCAATTAGAATCTTTGTGGAGTTGAAGTTCTCCTCAAAGGTTCCAAACCTGTTACACTGAGTGTCCAACTTACACTTTAGTATTCTGCTAACATACTCTTCAATCTCTACCTCAGATATCTCATAGCCAAGAGGGTCTATGAACTATGTTCTAGGCTCTACTACTTCAATATAGGTAAGGTCAGTATCCACCATAAAACATATATCATCTTTATATTTTTCAACAAGAGACTTAGGGATCCTTGATCTACTAGACACAATATTCTGAAATGTCTTAATAACAAGTATTTCACTCTCATTAACACTGCCAATAACATGCCTTCTGTATACTACATTAATCCTTTCCATTGTATTTTTCCCATCATTCCAATCATTTCCTATGGTGTAAGGAAATCTCCTCAAAAGATGAAAGAACATATATGTGATTAGGGATGAGAACCTAAACTGTGTATACTTAGTTTTCTTGATCTTCTCCAAGTTCTCAAACAATTGAATTCTAAGAATTTCACACATATCAACTGGTACCTTGTCAACACACATAAGATAAGCTGCATGTACCATTCTAGCTACCATGTCATCCTCTCTTGAGTTTGCACAAAACTTAGTAGTTAGGATCTTACATAAGTATCTCACACCATCTTGTTTGATCTTACTAATCACAATTCATCTACCATTATAGGATGAATTTATGTTGTCAATGACTATTTTTCTCATGTTTTTCTCATTAAAAGGAATAGCTCCAGTTTTAGATAATCCAATGACTTCATGAATCAAATCAGCTATAATATCTATCACTCTATCTTCTAGCCAAAACTTTCCATTATGAATTCTGCTAAAGATAATCTTAGTGCATTCTTCATTATCAAATTCATACTGTAATCCATATTTGATAATTTCATTATGTTCCAAGTATTCAAAACCTTGTTTCAGTGTCATATCCTGATTGTAAATCTTCTTATATTCATCTATGAAATCACTATCATTTAATGTCTCTAGTTTGCATCCAAGATAACTTTTGACATTCTCTAAATGTAATACTCCATCTGGTACAGATGATAATGCAAACCTAGGGTCTTCTTCCAAGGGTTCTACTAGTTCCCTTTTCAATTTAGGTCTATTCTTATCTCTGACATTGTGTATTAAGGAAACATCCATGATTTCTTCAAATTCCTTTACTTATTCAAAGATTTGTCAAGTAAAATACCTTAATTTCATGATTTTAGGGCTTGCATAGATTCGGCACAAAATTCTTCTCCAAATCCTTACAAAATGATTTCTATCGCTACTCTTTGATCTCCTTGACACTTGAATTCACTTTGATGATCAAATAATACCGATCATAACCTTTTATTAATTCAATCTCACTTAGATCTGACATCGCATTCAATTCTTTTGCCGCTTCTTTCCAAAAAGTTGTCTCTGCTAACCTACAAAACTTAAAACTTTTGCGATCTCGCAAAACATAATATTTTTCTTTGTGCTCTTAACCATAGCATTAGAACATCATAAACTACCTTGCATTAATTGTGCAAGACTTAGTTCATCATATATCTACTTCTATATTAAATCTAAGTTCCTATTCTACTACAATTTACATGAATTAAGTACTTTGAGATAGGTCAAGTAAAGATTCATTCTTACCTTTCAATACTTCACCTTCTTGATTACCTTCAATGTTGAATATGTCTCCTTGATCTGTGCTTTTGATAAACTTCACTTCATTTGAATTACTACAGCATCCTTTCTGACTGTTACTTGCATCTTCAATTCTTCTTGCATGATTCCTGGGGTTAGGGTTAGGATTAGGATTAAAAACTTTATTGTTCATTCTGCAAAACCTTGTTGTATGTCCAATCTTGTTGCATATCTGACAAACAATTCTATTGTTTCCATAGCTTAGTCCAGGTTGATTGATTTGTGATCTGCAGTTTCTAGCAATGTGTCCAACCTTGTTGCATCTATAACATACTACTCCACTTCTTCTGTTCATATCTTCAATAGGTTTCTTATCTGCATTGTTAGTATTCCTAAACATTCTACTACCATCATTATTCTCAATAAATTTAAGTTTCCTACAATCAATATCTCTATGTCCAAAACCATGAAAATTGTAACAATAACCATTAAGAGGTTTAAATTGTTTACCTATGCAATCTCTCTTCATATGACCAATAGTATTACAAGCAAAACATCTACCTTTGAATTCTCTTTGCATACCTTTAGGTGATTCCTCTTGCTTCGGTGATTCTTCTTCTTTAGGTTTATCTCTAGATTTGTTGACCTCATCAGGCTTCTTCTCATCCATTCTTTTAGATATCTTCATATCTGGTTCCTTGCCTTCATCATTTGCTTTGAAAGTGTTGAATCCAAGACCAGTCTTATCAAGAATGGTTTTTGATAAGATATTTGTTCATCAATCTTCTCACTAACTGAATATAGCCTTTCAAGTTGTTGTTTGGATTGATTCAGTTCACCTTTCACAATCTTATTGTATTTCTCAAGTTCATCATACTGCAAATTGACTTTCTCAAGTTTAGATGTTACTTTAGAAAGTTTAGATTTTAGTCCTTCATTTTCAGTCTTTAGACTTTCATTTTCAGATTTTAGATTTGCTTCATTCTTGCCATTTCCATCTTTCAAACTAAGCTTCAAATTTGCTATCTTCAGTTCATGCTTAAGGATTTCTTTTTCTTTTTCCATATTGTCATCACAATCTTCAATAAAAACTTCGGATTCCTTTTTAGATCTCAAATCTTCCAATTTGTTTTTCAGTTTCTCAATGAGATTCTTTGCATCATCATACTTTCTTTTCAAAGTATCTTTTTCAATAGTAAGCAAGTTAATCTATTCAAGAGCTTCTTCAAGATTCTTTTGTAGTTGATCCATATCCATAGAGATCTTACTCAAGCTGCTAGGCTTTCCTTGAATGATTCTTTTTCAAGTAACTAAGCTCTAATACCAATTGTTAGAAATAGGAAATTTTGAGAGGGGGGGGGGGTGAATCGGTAATCTACAAACTATCTTTTGCCCAATTATGGATATAACAGATTATCTTTATGCATAACATAAGAAGCTAAACAACATGCATAACAATAAAGAACTCATAACACATTATTTGTTCTCGAGGAAACCCTGGCCAAGGGAAAACCCCGGTGGGGATGGTACCCACAAAGATCCACTAATCAAAAGTATCATGTTAAGGATGTTGACCCTGTTAGGAGTCTATTACAAGCATATAGTGTATCAGTCCTGATTAAGGGACTATAGGCCTTGTTAGAAGCCTCAACCCTGTTAGGAGTTGTAGTACAAAATGTGATTACCAGATGAGCCCACTGCCCAAACAAGTAATGTACAATATACACTAATTACAAAATAGGTTAAGGTACATAACCTTATACTGCTTGCATCAATATCACTTCGCTTCTCTTTCACTATCGCTATTACATATTCTTCATATACTTCACATCATATCACTTGTCTGTTTTTCTCAATAATACTAAAATTACTTACAATTACAATTACAATTACATTTACATTTATACCAATAGCTTTATCTAAGATTTAACATCTAGGATGTCATTCCTTTATATTGTTAAGTCATTATTTTGATAAACAAAATAATCCCTTAACTCTTTACTAGTTCTGTCTTCATATTTTGTCCTGTCGACTTCACACTGTCATCGGTAAAATTGTCATAACTTCTTTCGTACATGCCGTACTAACTTGTACTCTGAGATGGGTGATCAATAGACATCATAGAGTCTATGTTCAAGTGTGCAAGCACTGAACTTACTCTAGTCAACATCACAAAAAAAAACTGTCCATGTTCATTGGTAAAACACTGTCTCACACTTAGACAAATTTGCAATGCGCTCTATCATACTTGCTCTCTAACCTGTGTGATCTTCATGTGGATCATATGTTTCCATAATGACAACATCTATGTAATCAACTCAGCCAAATTTCCAACACTTCTATGTGCTCTTGTACATACTCTATTATGAAAAAATCCTAAAAATTACAAAAAGTCCTGAAAAAATGATCATCTTAGTGAAAACCTAGTAAACAGGCACTTTGATGCATCTATTATCCTAGTGAAAACTTGGTAAACAGACACCTTGATAATACCAAAAAAATTGAAAAATTGAAAAATTGAAAAATACAAAAAAATACAAAAATACAAAAAAATCAAAAAAGAGAAGTACAAAAAAATTGAAAAAGAAAAAAATGTGCCATTGATGAAAACCTGACAAAAAGGTGTCATGGTAGCAAAAATAGAATCTCTTCCAAGATGGTGAAAACCTAGTAAACATGCGCCTCTTGTTCCCCAATGCTATACCTATTTCAGCATCGCTTGGCTCAGTACAGTTGCTCCTTGCCTTCCTTCTTTAGTTTTGCTTTGCCATTTCTCCTGCTTTAGTTTGTTTTCCTGCTTTCCTGCTTTAGTTTGCTAGCTCATGCACTCGCTCTTAATTATTTTTGAGATTATGCTCAACTCTACATGGATTGAAATTGGTCGCACTTGGGGGAATATTCCTGGTCTAGGGGGCATTGTCCTATCATTTTCAAAGGATTTTCCTTGCATCAATCACCAGTGGTTCTCACTGTGTCTGCCTATTGATGCCTAGCTATTATTGAGATTTCTCTCCTTGAGGATCTCTCATGTATTATTCATCAATGGTTCTCACTGTGTCTACCTACTGATACCTGGCTATTGCTTGGATCTCTCTTCTTGAGGATCCCTCGTATACCAGTCACTAGTGGTTCTCACTACGTCTGCCTGCTGATGTTTTGTTCACTCTCAGATCTCTCTCCTTGAGGATCTCTTGTATCAATCACTAGTGGTTCTCACTGTGTCTTCCTACTGATACTTTGTTTAGCACTTTGATCTCTCATTAAGAATCTCTCTCACATTAGTCACCAGTGGTTCTCACTGCGTCTACCTACTATCATCCTCCTATTGAGACTTCTTGCGTGAATATACTTCTAATCTGACATCAATCTATTTAAACTGAAGCTGAAACTAGATTTGTAACTCTTTGAGAATTTTTTATCTTTTCCTTGTGCACTTTTTCTTTTTTTTTTTCACCAAGCAACTCTAAGACATCTATCTTGACCAAGAGATGCGAAGACTGGGGGCATGATCTTTTCTTAGCTTTTTGTTTGCTAGTTTAGTTCCAATGATCCAAAAGATCCATATAAGAGGGGTGTCCACTATGAGAGCCTTCATCTTGTGTAGGATGGCCATGTGTACCTTAATCCTTTTATATGGAAACTTTGGTGAGGTTGGTTCTTCTCCTTGTCTGTTTGAGTGACTTCTTTCTACTACAAGTGAAATTTCTGATGCACATCCTGCAAAGTGAACGTAAGGGTCATTGAGAGCACCTTTGATATGCTTATCATTCACTTAGAAAAAGGAGGAAATCTCATGTGTCTAATGTGTTGTATGCAAGGAACATTTAGGTCATTATAGCAACTGTGCTTTGATGCTTATGTTAACTTGATAAATCAAAGGAATAGGTGTTCAGGTCATTCTGGCTTCTTGTGCCTTAATGCTTACATGTCATTCTGACAAATCTAAGACTAATGCCATATTCATATTCTCATGATTGCAATGTTAGTGAGGGTTGTATGACATCCTAAGATTGTTTGATACTAAAAAATCTATGATGATAATTATCTAATGGGTCCAACAACCAAGTCCTAGGGATTGCATCTAGCTTAGGCTTGCATTTTCATTCTAGGCTTGCATAGCGATAGTGTTTTGATGCTTACTTCATCCTCTTGGATTTTCTTATTGAGGGTTCTCATCTCATGTCCTGAGTTCATCTTGACTACACAAGTTTCTAATCCTCACTATCCATCTTCAAACATTCTTTTGGTTTAGTACCTGTCATGTATCACAAAATCCTACATGAGATGATCAGTACCATATACATTGCATTCACAAAGTGCATTACCATAAACTCATAAGCATACATTCTATGCTTACATATTCATATACATGTGAATCCATCATACACATAAACCAAATCATACATTACATTTATCTATCATTGCATTTCACATTACATATATATATACCAATAAAACATGTGCACATTCATTTGCATATTCATAAAGGAACCATGTGCATCTCATATCTAATCCATACATTCATCATATAGGAAACATCTCACAAAGCATCAACATGAAAATAATAATGACATGTACAATGATACCAAAAATATGAGCTCGTATATATGTGTTGATCAATGTTAGTGTACAAAATAATGGTGCTACTTGAGCACAGTCTATAAAAAATGGGGCTATAGTACATCATGCTATATCTAATCTAGCCTGCCCATTACCACTGGGAGGAGGTGGAGGTGGAGGCATGTCTCCCTATGGTGGTGCCTATGGGGGAGGTCCCTAATGGAACTAATGGTGCTCCGACATACTATGAAAACTATGGAACCTACTCTGATAGATCTGGAACAACACCAACATATGTTGCATAGTAGTAAGCTGCCTGGGGAGCCTCATATCAAGTCTCAATCTATAGCCTCACCAGGTCATCTCACAACCCTCTAATCTCTCTGTCCCTCTCTGATATCTGGGTATCCCAGATGGTAACCTGTATGTCCTACTCTACCAGCTCTCTCTGCACCTACCAGACTCTATCTCAGCTCTTCCACAGTGCCTCATGTGGCCATGTGACCTGATCTCCTGGGGGGTGGTCCATGTGCATCTTGATCTTGCATGACTGTGTCCTCAACTTGTGCCTCCTTGTCAGGAGGCTTTTGCTATGATGTATCCCCTGTCCTCTGCCTCATGGACCTATCCTGTGCACCACTCCTGCCCACACCAGACTCTGAACCCATCTGCCTAGGAGGAATGGGAGTCTACCCAGACCTCCACCTAGACACCTGTTGCTAACACTGCCTACTAATGTTGTTGGTATCAACTCCTATTGCGTTACTTGTTGCTATGCTACCTGCTATTGTGCCACCTATTCCTGTTGTGGTGGTGGTTGCACAACCTATGTCGCTGTTGGCCCATACCAATAGGATCTATATAAATCTAGGGAATGGATGTGCTAACAAATAATCCTTGTACATCAGCGTCATCCTTGCATCTGTAATAGCTGCCAGGTAATCCCATTAGGCTGGCGGCCCCTGCACCTCTATCATGCACCTACCCTAATAAAATCTTGCCCGCTAGCCCTTCTTCACCTCATCGTCAAAACAGGCATATGTGCAGTACTCTTAACAATACATATTGTTTGTCAATCTATATTCATCTATTCATAACTTATGACAATCGATAGTTATATGATGATGAGCATATTTATCATTACGAATATATATATTATATATACACCCTAATAAAATCTTGCCCACCAGCCCTTCTTCACCTCATCGTCAAAACAGGCATATGTGCAGTACTCTAAACAATACATATTGTTTGTCAATCTATATTACATACTATTCATAACTTATGACAATTCAATAGTTATATGTTGATGAGCATATTTTATCATTACGAATATATATTATAATATATATATATATATATATTAATATAAATAATAATATATATATATATATATATGTATGTATTAAATGTATATTAATGTAATATGTTTGTTTATAATATGTATATATGTATATATATATGTATATTTGTTTAATCTTATTTATAATATATGTATATATGTAATATATATATATATTGTATATATTATCTATTAATATATATATTTATTTTTAATATAATATCATTTAATACATATAATATACAATATATATATATCATACTGATATATATATATAAATACATATATATATATATATATGTATATATATATATTATTACATATATATACATATATTATATATACATATATTTATTCACCAAATGTATATTCGATATATGTAATATTTATATCGTTGTTATTCAATTTATCTATATGTTATATACATTTCATATATAAATATATGTTATATACATTATATACTATATATATATATGTATATACATCAAATATGATATATATTTAATGTATATATATGTGTATATAAATAATATATATCAATATATATGTATATACAAATATATAATATGTATATACATATAGAGTATATACATCATATTATAATACATATATGTATTATAATATAAGTATATATATGGTATTATTATGTACATTATATATATGTATATATATGTATATATTATTATATATGTATATATATATATGTATATATATTATGTAGTATATATGTCTATATATAAATACATATACATATATAATACTACATATATACATATACATAATAATATATACATATCAACATATACATATCTATATATATAGATATACATATATGTGTATATGTATATATAATATAATGTAAATATATAAAGTGTATATGTATATGTATATTATATAGGTAATATGTAATAGTATAATATCATTATGTATATGTTTATATGAAGATATATATTATGATATGCTATATATATATAGATATAGATATAGATATATAATATATATATATATATATAAATTATATATTATATGTAGATATTATATACTATATATATGATTAAGTATTAATATATATATGAGATAATATATATATATTATATATATCTATATATGTATATCTACATAGTATATATATATAGAGTAG